>JALHBY010000151.1:19714-42876 GCA_024340155.1 Tolypocladium pustulatum | reverse complement strand
GGGTTAGTTTCTATCCTATTTTCTTAGGTTATTTATATTCTTATATAAAATATCCCGTTTTCTAATAGTTATAGCATTTCCTACTATCCTTTAATCTATCTCTTTAAGTAATATCTAGATCTATTCTTTTAGGGTTAGTAATATAGGCCTATATAATAAGTTCTTCTTATCGTTTCCTAGCTTAGTTAGGTTAGGATTATAGTTTATTAATGGCGAAATAGTTAGCCTAGCTAACCTTCTTATTTCCTTACTCTATATATCGTTTATATAGCTTATTATTAATCTTAATAGCTATTTCGATATATCTAGCGAGATAATTAAGGTAATCTTCCCTCGCGAGATTATCTTTAACTATATCTTTAAGGCCTTTATAGAATTAAGCTATTAAGGCTTCCTTACCCTACATTACTTAGGACGCGGCTTACTAAAATTCTATTATATACTAGGAGGCCGAGCCTCTCTATATAAGTTATATAAGTTTCTTTTTGTTTTCGCGCTTTTTATCTAGGTTTCCGAAAGCGCCTTTAATTACTTTCTTAAAGTTATTAATATTTTTAAGAATAGTTCTAGTTTTAGGTTTACTTACGCTAGTACTATTAGCTAGCTAGTCACGTAAGTATAGTTTAAACTAAATAAGTATATTTCCTTTAAGGAAAGATCTTACTTTAACTACTCTATCCCTAAGGTAAGGGAATAAGCTAGCGTATTATTTCTAATATAATTAAATCTATATTATAAATAGCTAGACTTATATTATTATTTTATTAAATAGTATAGGAGTAGGAACTTTTATATATTCCTTATTCCCTTTAATAAGTTATTTCTTAAGTTTTTCGTTTTTAGCCTTTATCTTATAGAATATTTCCTAAAGTTCCTCTATACTATTTAATATATAGGTATTACTTCTAGGTACTATTCTTATTATATAGGCGAATAATATTACTTAAGGCTTTATAGTAACCTACTAAATAAGAGCTTTTAATATATAATAATTTAGTTCCTAAGAGATAAACTAGAGGTTTATATTAGTAGAAAGGTTAGGGCGAATATTATATAAGTAATAGATTATAAAGATTATAACTTAGTATTAGGGAAGTAGTTTAAGAGAAGTAAGTCTAAGTTAATACTTATAGTTAAAAGCTAGCTAGGTATTTATACTATAATAAGGAAATTAAGGGTACTTATATACTTATATAATTCTACTAGATTAGTCTTATTAGACTAATTATATTAAATAGGATTAGTTAATCCTAACTAATCCTTAGTATAGCGATTAAAATAGATTAGTTAAGCGTAATTATAATCTATTTAGCACAGAATAATGTTTCTCTATTATTCCGTCCTCCGTTTTAGTATATATAGCTGGCCCGTCCCGCGGCCGTCTGCCTAGGTTATAATATATAAATACTTAAGTAAGGCGATACTATAGCGATTATAGTAGAAATAGAGCGAGTAAATAAAGTTTAGGTTATTTAATATATTACTTACTAAACCTATAATAAACCTAACTTAAAAGTAAACCTTATCCTTACTATAGATAGGCTCGCTATAGTAAACCGCCTATATAATAATAGCCTTATTATATAGGCCGAGATCTTTAATACTAAACCCTATAACGAATCCCTCTACTTAATATAATATTACTAGTACTTTAAGATAAGATATATTATAAAATACTATAAGGTAAAAGAGATATATAAATACTATATAACTAATATATATATAAATAAAGATAATTACCTAGTAAAATAGGGCTAGATCCTATATTATTATATTAACTATAGTAGTAACTATACTATATAGGACCGCCGCTGCCCTAAAACTATAAAGATATAGGATAATATAAGGTATATATACCTATACTAAGCTATATAGTTCGATAATAGCTAGGCTAACCTAGCCCCGGGCTGCCTATACCTTAACTTTAACTTATTATTAATATAACCTACTTAAAGGCTATATAGCCCTAACTTAAAAAGGAAGAAGACGAACTTACTTAGCTAGCTATTAATAATAATTATCCTTAGGCGCGCTAAGTAGGCCTAGGGCTAGATATAACTCTTACTAGGCAACCTTAAGTTATACTTAATATCTTAATATAGCGTAATTACCCTAATACTATCCTAATCCTATAATTAAGGTCTTATACTAAAATATAGTAAAGAAACCTACCTTAATATACCTAGCCCTATAAAATAGGGCCTAATATAATATTATAGCCCTTTAAGAGACTTACCTTAATACCTAGACTAAAGGCTTAGTATACCTAAGCTAGGGCCGCTACTTTTTTATAGCCTATATAAGCTAGGTAACGATATATATTTATAAATAATATAGCCCCGAGGTATAAATAACTTAAGTAAGCGAAGACTAATTTAGCCTTACCTTATTAAGCTATAAGCTAATAGTTTATTTAATATACTTACTAAAGTTTAATAATTTAAACTAATAAAGCCCTATCTATATATTTACTAAGCTATTATTATATAGTTAAAGTATACTTATTAAGGACTTTAACTTATATTACTTACTTAAGGATACTTATAATTACTTCTTACTTAGATTAGATAACCTTATAATACTTATAGTATAGTAGTGCCTTAACCTTACTATATTAAGGGGAGAGGTAACTTACTTTACTTATAGTTATAGGGATAGTATTATTAACTATACCTAAATAATATATAACCTAAGGGTTATATATAAAGGCTAGGTAAACCTTATTAAATCTAATTATTTCTTATAAGTAATTTATATTAAAACCGCAACCTCCTTAGTAACTAGCCTAAACCCGACGCTAACGCTAGCTATTATAACCTCCTTTAACTAATAGATAATTAATAAGGAAAGAGCCCTTACTAAGGTAATAGTCTATCTCTAGCCTAAAGCCGCCCTACTTATATTAATAATATTAAGGGAGACTAAGGTATATATTACTTAGCTAGTAAAGTAACTATATATAATCGCCCTAACCTCTATACCCCTATATAATAGATAGATTAAGTCTAGATAAGAATTATAATAGAACTGCTATATTAATACTATAGTCTATAAAGCTAAGTAAGCTAAGAGACTATACCTCTATATAAAGAACTTAATATATTAAAACTTATTACTTAACGTAAAGTAATAATAAAGCTATATTATATTTAAGGCGAGGTAAAGTACTTAGAGATAGCTTATATATAAAGTATTATTAAACCCTTTTATATTATAGAAACTAAAATAATAAGTAAGGCTTTATAGTAATACTATGCTACTATTACCTTAGCTACTAGATCTTTATTAGCCCTAGGGTATACTAGCTATTATATATAAAGAGAAAACGCGCTATCTCGCTAAATAGTTCTTCTTACTAGCCCTCCTAGGCCGAGATACCTAAGAGGACCTACTAAACCCCCGCGCCTACCCTATACTACTACTGCTCTTCCCCTAGTTCGAGACTAAGGATATTAAATAAACTATCTAATATATAGTACTATAGAAGGTACTAAGAGAAGATAGCCTACCCTTAGGGCTTATTAAAGCCTATAGCTAACTAATAGCTATTTACTTTAGGAACTTACTTAATACTAGCTACGAAACTAATATATTCTTATATTACTTTTATAGCGCGTATATTATTATTATCCCTAAGCCTAGTAAGACTTAAGAATAGCTTTAATAATTAAGAGGGTAGAGACTAATCTCTCTCCTTAGTATTATTAAGAAAGTCTTAGAAGTAATTATAGCCTACTAAGTTATTACTATAGTAAAAGAATACTAATTACTACCTAAGGGATAGATAGGTAATTAATTATAGTGCTTAATAAAAGTAGTAATATAGATAATTATAGAGCTAGTCGAAATAGTATAGAGCCGCGGCGGGGTCGCCTTATTACTATAACTCGACCTAAAAGGTACCTTCGATTAGGTTAACTATAGGCGCCTACTTACTATACTATAAGATAAGGGGTTCCCGCTCTAGGCTATAAGGTAGATCGCGAGCTTCTTTACTATATATATAGCTTAACTCTATTTTAATAACGCTATATTAATAGCCTTACCTATCCTAGCAGGGGTACTATAAGGATCCCCCCTATTACCTATCCTCTTCCTCCTCTATATTAATATACTTTATAATAAACTAGAGCTAGCGATAGGCATAGAGGTTATTAGCTTTATAGATAATATTAATATCCTAGCCTTTAGGTAAGGTATAGTAACGATATAATACTAACTCGAAACTATATAGAGAATCTATAATAACTAGGCTATAGAAGTAAGAGTATAGTTTAAACCCTCGAAGAGTAAACTTATTTATTTTATATAGATATAAGCCCTAGATATAACCTAAGTATACCTTAGCTTTAATATAATCTCCTTAATAGAAAGTATAAGGTTTTTCGGTATTTAGCTATATTATAAGCTATAGTAATAAGACTACTTATAGAAGCTCTAGGTAAAACTATAATATTAAAAAGCTGCCCTTATTACCCTCGCCGCCTCTATATAGGGCTACTAACTTAGCTAAGCCTAGGAGATCTATATAAAGGTTATCTATAGTATAATAGCCTATAGAGCCTTAGTATATTATATACTAATAATAATATATAGTAACCCTTAAGGTATAGCTTAGGAGCTAATTAAGGTATAGTTAATATACTTATATATTATACTTAGTATATATAAGGCTACCTTAATTAAGAGCCTCGAGATATAAGTAGCCGTCCTACCCTTAGATTTATACTTAAATAAGCGTCTCGCCTACTTTAAAGTATAGCTCGAGACTACCTAGATAACATAATAAATATATGCCATATATACTAAAGTTATTCGAATACTACTAATATAGTAAAGGCCTGGTAAGATATAAGGTATAAGGTATAAAGAGTAGCTAAGTACTTAGTATCTAAGTAAGGAGACGCCGGCGTATATAATTAAAGCTATATAGTAAGAAAGGTAGACCTGCCTTACTAACGCCCTAGCTATAGACTATAACTAACGGGAACTTTAGGCTATTAATATTAACCTATTATTCTATAGCTAACCTAAGGACCTTATAGCTTATAACGACCTATATAAATATAAGAGCGCGGCCCTTATATAGCTATATATAAGTAAGCTAGGCCTCCGGAGCTTTTTATATATTATATCTATACCTAGTATAACCTTACCCCTTTACTACTATAGCTATAAGGTAAAAACAATCTCCTATATATTTATTAGCTACCTATTACTAACTATAATATATAACGAACTACTATTACTACTATAAGATCGCGGCGCGGTCTATATAGCCCTTAATAACCTAACCTTAGTAATATTATTAACTAGGTAGTTCCTTTATTATAAGCCTCCTAATTAGTTCTAGCTAGCGATTTAGCTTAGCTAGGAATAGGAGGCTACTAAAGCGCCTATAATATAATAACGCTATAAATATAAGTAAGATATATAGAAATTAAAATTAGATAGTAAAACTTTTATTCTTATTCTTATAGTAAAGCAAAACTTTAAAGGGGGCGTATATAGCGCGGGCCTAATATATTCCTAACCTAACTAACCCTTAGCCCTATCCCTAGCCTTAATTACTTCCTTATCCTTGTCCTTATCCTCTAAGTTATTATTATTATTATTATTAGTAGGGATAGTAACGCGGTTACGCGGCGCAGATATAGCGTTTTTAGTATATAGAAGAAATAGAGTATTCTTATATAAAGTATAAGTATTCTTAGTAAGAGCGCGGATTAGCGCCCTATAGTTAGTAGGGGCACGAGTTAAGGCTATAGTAAAGCTACTAGCTTTAGCCTTAGTATAGTTAACCTATATAGCGCGCTTAGCCTTAGTTATAAGGACCTTCTAGCCTTTAGTTTATAATATAAGTTAGTATAAGGCGCTATTATAGTAAGGATAGGGTAATAAACCTTTAGCTTTATAAAAGTAATAGCTAAATAGTAGGTAAGAGCCTAGGCTTTCTTACTAAGGATCTATTACTACGGGTTAGCTATAGTAACGTAGTAGAGATAAGGTAATAATATATAGGTTTATAGCCCTTCTTAGCTTAGATATAGCTAGTATACTTTATACTATCGCCCTTTATTATATAGTTAATATAGCGATATATATTTATAGCGGAAATAGGGCAGCTTACTAATAGGATCGCTATACTAATACCTATATATCTCGGAGATATAAGTAATATAGGCTTAGTAAGGTAATATATAAGGGGTACTAAGCTATTAATAGGTTAGTATTAAATACGCGGCGGCTATATAATAAAAACGTACTAGGCTAAGATTATTATCCTCTTCCTTATTAGAGGGGGGGGTAGAACTAGATTTATAGATAGATATCTATAACGCGTTAGCGATATAGCTATACTAAGGAGAAGGAACGAACTTATAGTAGCGATATAGGTATATAGAAATTATTCGAATTATTTATTTATTTCTACTATATATTAAATAGGGCGGAAACGCGCTAGTAACGATATAGGCTTAGGGTACTTACTAAGGAAAGTAGCGGCAGTAATAAAGGAGGCGGCGGCGGCTATAAATAAGGTTAGCGAATATAATTAGCTAACGAGGTAGGTATAGCGCGTTAAACTAATAGCGTAAAGGGATTATAATAAGGGCACTTATTAATAGTAAAGAGGTTAAAGGAAAAAGGAAAGAAAGAGCAGCTAGGCTAGGTATAAAGGCTACCTTTATAGCTATAGCCTAGCTACTAGTAGGTAGCTAAGCTATGCCTAGGCAATAGCTAGAGGTAATATACTAGCGAGACTCTATTTATAAATATATACTCTAGAGGCGCGTAGTATAAATACTATATACCTACCCTAAGGGTAAGCTAAACTTACTTTTACCTAACTATAATACCTTAGTAAATCGGTATTATATTAGAGAGCTATTATATATACTAGAGACTACTTAATAATACCCTACCCTTATATTACTTTTAAGGGCCTAAGTAAGGTAACTATTCTATAAGGGCTACCTATATACTTACTTACTAAGGGGAATAGCCCTAATATACCCTCTAGCTAAGGGAGGGCTAACCTTATTTTCTTAGATATATTACTAAGCTAAGCAGACGCCCCTAATACCTTATTATTATTACTAGGCTAGAGACGACCTAATACTATATAAGATAGGATATAGGTTTTCTTCTTACTAGAGGGTTTTTCCTATATTAATTAAAGGTAAAAGATCTAGAGCTCTAAGAGCTAGCTAGTATAATAAACTTCTTCTTCTTCTTCTAACTATTAGTCTCCTTAGTAATCTTCTTACTATATAGTAATAGGCTTAGTATATAGCCTATAGAGGAGTATATACCCTTATATAGCTAGGCGCTATATATAGTATTAAAGCGCTTTAAAAGGTTTAATATAGTATTATAATAGGTAGTAGGAATTACTTACTTATTAAGCAGCGCCCTTATTATATATATAAGGCCTATTAGTATATATATAAAGAGGTATAATAATTAGAACTAGCCTGTCTCGCTATTAATATTAAGGACCCTTATAAAGTATTAAAGCAGGCTCTAGAATAGGTTATTATTAATAAGTTCCTATATCTAAAAGCTTACTAAGAGCTCTAGGAGTTAATCCTTAAGTATATTACTTTAGGGCTCGCTACCTAGGCTATTACCCTTACTATCTATACTGTCCCTATTATCTTTACCCTTATTAATTTAGAGTTAATATTAAAGGTCTTTTAGGTATTATTACTAGTCTATTATAAACTAAAATCTATATTACTTAAATAGCTTATTATTATCTAGGTAGATTATATTAAAGTAATAGTAAATAAATTATATTTAATAAGTTAAGTATTAATTTATATTACCCCTTTCTTATAATAGCCTAAAGGGTTAGCTATAAGGGTTATATTAGTATAGGCTTACTAAGAATAGGCGTATTATTAATAATATATTATATAGTCTATTAATATAATACTTAAAGAATAAACTTTCTAAGGCCGCGGCTACTATTTATAGCTTATTATTATTATAGCCTAGTATATAACTATATACCTAGATCTTATATAAGTCCTTCCTTATAAAATATATTATGTACTTAATATACTTAAGCTAGTTTATTAGCTTATACTTAAGCACGCTATTAGCTAAAACTTATAATAGCTTGTCTTATTATAACTTTTATATTACTTACTATATTATAATATCTATAACGAGCTTATAGTCTATCTCTCTCTTACTTAATAATATACTTATATTATAAATAATTAGGGATTAATTACTAATATTATTATAATTATTACTATTATTATTTAGAGTAGTAATATAAAAATATTAAATAATATCCCTAAGTATAGTAAAGAAGGTCTATAGCTTTACCTCTATTTAATATATTAAGTTAGCCTTACTTACTTATTATTTATAAGCTCCCTTATAATATATCTTAAGTATCTTATAATTAATTAATAAGAAGCTATAATATTAATACTCTTAATATATAAGACCGCGGTATATAGTAAGACCCTTAATAATAATAATAGGGTTTAATAAGCTATATTAAAGGTCTTTATCCGCCGGCCTATTTAGGTTAAGCTTTATAAACTTAGTAATAATAGTATTCCTTACCTTATATATAATATTAAGGTATTACTTAGCTAAGTATCTTAATAATAATATAACTATAAACCTATATACTTAGTATATAAGGGTATAGTAAGCTAAGTAATAAACTAACTAGTCTATTATAATAATAGTTCTATATATTAATATATAAATAAATATAAATATATATAAATAAGTATATATATATATATTTTCTTTCTATATATTAGCTATATAGTCTTTAGTTAGCTATATTTATTATAGCTATAGATTTATAGCTACTATAGATTTAATATTCTAAGGTTTTAGACATTACTTATTACTTAATTATATAGTTTTAACTTATATACTCCTTACCCTTAGCTTATATTACCTAAGGTATAGTAAGATAGGGTTAGTAATAATAACCCTTTTTATAGACCGCGGCGGCTAGTCCTATATACTATAACCCTAAGTATAGGTCCCTATATATATATATATATAGGCAGGCGCTTTAGTATAGTATATCTCTTTTCTTATAGGACTAGTTATACTAAAGAGGTATCTATAGATAAATTAAGTTATAGATTAGACAGATAGATAGATAATAAATAAATAGATAGATAGCTTTATATAATATATAATCTAGACCGAGCGAGGGTATATATAATATATAACGCGCTACTAAGGTTTAAGGGGTATTTAGTAATAAGTATTTAAGGACCCCTATTCCTACCCCTATAGCCGCGTATATTAATAAAACGCCCTATACTACTTAGTATTTAGCGCTAGATACCGCCGGCCTTTTAATTAAGAACCTAAAGGTATAAGACTAAAGAAATCTCTTATAGACTTATTACTAAAAGTTAATAGTTTATTTACTTCTTAGACTTTTATAAGACTATAATAATAAAGGTAAAGCCTAGTATTATAGCTATTAAGTATATTACCTATCTTATTTTAATTACTAAGATAATAAAATCGCTAGCTAAGTATACTATAAGCTATTATACCTTAGCCCTTAGTATAATATTATAATAAGCTACCTAAGGTATACCTAAGATTAGGCCTTATATTAAGCTTAATATTATATATACTATAATAAGTAACTCTTACTTATTAATATTAATAATAAATTATACTATATATTAGATTATTAAGGTCTTTTTAAACCTTTAGCTCCTCTTATATATTATTATTATAGCTATATATACCTCTTAATACTTTAAAAGTAATATATATTTAAGCTAGTAATATTATATAAATAATTTACTTATTATAATATAATAGTTATAGCTATTATCTACTTATATATTAATAAACTAAGTTAAATTAACTAATATTAAGAGGAGGAATAAAAAAGAATCTATATTTTAAGTAATATCCTTAAAGTAACTTATTATATTACTAACTATTTATTAATAATGCCTTATAATACTTAGTATAAGACTTTCTATAAGGGCCCTTCTTTTTCTTATTAGTTATTATTATTATCTAATATATTAATAACTTATATACTAGCTATTTAAATTAAGGGTTATTAAGTATTATATAATATTAGTAATAATTAGTAATCTTATATTAAATACCTTATCTTACTATAATATAAGTAACTCCCTTTTACTTATTATACTTTAATAATATCTTAGCTAACTTACTTTATATACTTAGGCTCTTAGCCTATTTACCTACCCTTTATAGACTTAGACTATCTAAAGCTAGTAATATTAATATTAGTTATTAATATATTATTATCTACTTATATCTTAAGAGCTATTATTACCTAGTTATAGTATACTTTATTCTCTAATTAAAATAACTTAATATTAACTATAATAGCCTAAATATAAAGTATAGTAGCCCTCTAGTTATATAGTAGAATATCCTAACTAATATAATATTATTAAAGGTCTTATATAAGAATATATTAAAAGCATATTACCTTAATCTTACTAGCCTATTTAGCTATACCTATTAATTTTAATTTAGCCTTAAACTATATAATAAAGTCTAAGAAGGACTTAGTTAATTACTATATAATCTTCTCTAGCTCTATTATAATAATCTATTAATAATAAGGGTCTAAGAAGATAAAGTTAAGATACTATAGAAAGCGCTTAGGGCTATACTTATAAGAGCCGCTATACTTAAAGAAGGGTATAACTTTAGTTTAGACTATAAGTAATAAGTTCTAGAAAATAAAGGCTTATTAATCCTAGGTATTATTAATAAATATCTAGTTAAAGTAAAGTTTATATATTATAAGGACCTTTTAAATAGAAAAGAAGTTCTTATTACTATTAAATAGTAATTTTATAAGGAGCGGTTTATACTTTATTTATTCTATAATAGTAATAGTTTACCTTTAGGTCTCGATAACTTAATAAAGCTCCTTAATTATAATAGCTAAGGTATTAGGAAATTATAGACTTATACTTAGGGGTATTTAATATCTTTTATATATAAAGAACTAGCTTTAGGGTATTTACTAATAAGCATTTAGTATAATAATAAAAGATATATAGAAGGAAAAGGGGAAGCGCTCTATACCTAGACTAGGCGCAGGAATATAGCGCGCTATATATATATATAACCTTAGTAAGCGCGGTATATATATAACTAATATAGACCTAAGCTAGCAGCTCGAGTTATAATAATAAGGCTAAAGAGCTACTATAGGATTATCTTATATATATATAGACCCCTCCTTCTTAATTTAAAGGGATTCTTCCTCTAATAAGATTTAGTCTTATTAGTCTATAAGGTAAAGGTAGAGAACTATATTAAATATTACTTCCTATTTAGTACTATCCTCGCTACCTAACTATTATATTATAACCTCTACCTCCCTATAGTATCTAGGTTAGGTTCGGCGCGTTTAATAGGGTTTATTACCCCGAGTCTAGCGTTAAGGTAGTAATAACTTTATTCGAGTCCTCGTCGCCCCTAATCGATAACTATTAGCACCACCTCCGCCGCGCTAGCGCTGCGAGGCCGCGGCGCTATTATAGCATAGGTAATTCGATACCGCTAAATCGATTAAGGCTATCGACGATGATTTTAGAGATAGTTTAGAGCTTATAGGCGCGTGTTATAGCTCTAAGGAGCAATTCTTATAGAAGATCTAGAGCTCTTAGTAGCTAGCTAGCGTAATAAACTTCTTCTTCTTCTTCTTTAACGAATACGTAACGTAAGACTAGGTGGGTCAGGCGGCCGGACGCCTACGTCGTAGCGGGGCAGTCGACAGCGAGCCTTACAGTGGTAGAAGTAGCGGTACCTTTTCTATGGGGATAGGTACAGTGCCTGCTGGCAAATGGCCCGGTCCTTTTCACCTCTAACTTTAAATTTCTAGGGCGTTCTCTTTCTGCTAAGACCCGACCACCGCCTTCCAGATTCCCTTGACGACAGCATCGACTACCGTAAGCCTTATGGAACTGACTCATTTATATACCGATTAGTGTGCAGGGCTCGCTGATGTAGCGAGATGCTAGCTCTTTTCCGTAGAGGGCAAAAACGCAATGGAGAGTTATGTACACTTCTTGGCCCGATCGCCGATCTATGAGGCGGAGAAGCCGTACAGCCTTCGGTTTCCGCCCAACGAAGGCCTCGCGCAGTCTAACATCGAGCGGGAAAGACACCGTCTTCAGTTTAGGAACATTCGAGCGACTGGGGAGCTGACGCTTGAAAAGAATGGCTTTGAGGTGCTCCCGTTCTCGACATCCCTCCGCTACGAGGACTTTGTCGACGACGGGAAGGTGCGAGATACGTACCTTCACGAGATGTGTTTAGCATTGAAACGTCGCCTTCGCGCAACTCGAGTCATCGCAGTGGATTTTGTAGTAAGTTTGAGAAAGAAAGAGGCAAGCGGTGGAAACTAGCCGATGGTGACTGGGTCCAGATTCGCCGCCGTCACCAAGATTTCCCCATCTCAACTGGCGAGGACTACGACCATGACCAGCCCACGGCCATGGCTCACATCGGTGCGTCTTCACAGGATTTAAGCCATTCCACCTCGTGCTCACTTTAGCCAGATTTCACCTTGAATGAGGGGCACAGGATGCTTCATAGTCTGTTTGGAGCCCTCGAGGGAACGGTGACCCGACACGGATGGCAGATAGTCAAGTAAGTGGCCCATTACTTCTGAACAGATGATGAGTAGGCTACTGATCCTTGCCTGAGCTGCAAAAGCGCATGGAAGCCATTACGCGGGCCTCTGAATGACTGGCCGCTGGGTATCTGCGATGCAAGAACCGTCGATTACAAGGCCGACACGATGCCTTCCGATATCGTCTATCGTCAGTGGGTGACCGAGAATATGCAGGTGCACCACAACCCGACACAGACTTGGTACTTCCTACCAAAGCAAACCGTAGATGAAGTGCTCATTTTCAAGAGTGCCGAATCCAGCCCAATCCGCTGCCAAGGTACGATATACTTTCTCCACGACTTTAGGAATTTGTCATTCTGATCGCTCTCGTGGAAAAGCGACTCCGCATTCGGGGTTTTATAATCCTCATGTGAGTAAAAATGAAGCTCCTCGCGAAAGTATCGATGCTCGATTCTTAATACTTCACGCTCCTGCGGACGAGTACCCTCCAGTTGTTGGGAGCATCTTTCCGGGCGGAGAGGGCGTGCTGCAAGAGGCTACGTGAGGCACGCATATTGTATCTACCGAGGTACCGAGGTACCTACTCCGTATAGTGGCAGGACAAAAATCGCGCGAATTTCACCACCGCGCCCTCCACTGCAAAGTAACGTGTGCTAGTGAGTGACAGTATGTACTTGAGGAAATCGGTTGGCAGAGCTTGCACTTTCGGTAGCGCACATCGCTAAAGGAAGTCCTCTCGCTTGCCGGTCCTGCAGTGTACCGTGTGGTACCCTGCACGTCTCTGGTGGAATAAGCTGGTGTATGTACAGTGTTGCCGTTTAAGTTCACACCGTAAATGTTCTTTACCATCTGCGCCAGACACCAATACATGGGAGTGTTTTCAACAAGGAGTGCGACGTCTTGAACCGCTCCCTACCTGGCGTCTCTCATTTCCCCAAGTGGTCCGAGGGAAAATCGATGCTAGTATTCACACGCCATTCCCGCGCTAGACATCACGCAAAACTCACTCGCTCTGTCTTAGCTGCCGATCCGGGAAGGGATTAGTAGGATCGCCATGTCTACACCATCGAGTTCCACAATGGGAACTAGACTAGGAGGTCTATCGCACGGCAGAGCAGCTGACCTGCGATTCATTAAGACGACCAAGGCGGTATCACCTCGTGTAAAGTATGTGGTGCCTCTACCGCTGACCACGCTTGCTCTCGTTGGATTCTCACGCTTCTCAGTGTGGTGCTTGTGCCAGGAATCGGTACGTCTCCCTGCGACGCTTGGGGAGTCTGCAGGGAGCCGTGGTCGAGTTTCTTCAATGAGTTGCCGACCGCGGTCTCGCTATACTCTTATGACCATGACCTCGTGCTTTATCAGCTCTCCGGATGGGAGAGTATTCTCGAACATGGGACCAAGCTCCTAGTTGCCCTCCAGCGGTTCCAGCACGAACAGACTGTAAGGACTTTCTAGTAACGCCATGGATGGCATTCGATACTTTATTGCCGTGTGTTTTTCGCAGCTAATTTCCGAGTTGCCGGCGAGAAGTCGACAGTCCCTCTCATCTTCATCTGCCACGGATTTGGAGGCTCAATTCTCAAGCAGGTGAGCCAGACCCCACCCAAGGGTCACGGTGATATCAGGTCTACATACTTATCGCACATTCCTTGGCCAAGGCGCTGTGTGTTGCCAACATGAACTATGAGCGACACTCATTGTTGATCAAGACTGTTTGTGGAATCGTCTTTCTCGGCACCCCGCATCGCCTAGAAGGGGTGAGTCCGCAGCAGTTTGGAGAGAGGCTGTCATATATGCTCAGGTTCGAAACTGGCAGCGGATCGACCCTGACCCGGCAAGCGATGGCTAAGTTGAAGGACGATTCTCGACTTCTTCTCGACCTTGCGAATCGGTTCAACAAGGCAAGCTACCGAGTCGATGTGCTCTCTGTGTTCGAACGGCGGGTCAGTAAGATAAAGGACAATGTTGGGTTGATGCCGAAATCCAGGAAGATCATTGTAACACCCCTATTCAAGCTTCTGCTCTGGATGGAATCTAACCCACTCTTAGGTTGTTGATCAAGCCTTATGCATGATATTCTCTAGGGCGGAGCAACTCATTGGAGCGGATCTTGATCATATGGAGCTCCCTACCATGACGGACGCTCAAGGCCGACCTATTGAAGAAATGCGTCGTTGGTTGGAATTCGTAATCGACGCTTCTCCTAAAAACGTGGCTGAACGGCTCGTGGGTGAGTACTCACTCAGAATTATTCCCAGCTCCCGACATAAGTTCCACCAGGTAGAATCGGCAAATGTTCTTCCTTGAGAGCTTTTATGGGGATATTTCCAGCTGACCGGTGCCTCCCCATTTGCAGATCACGATTCTAGCTCGAGTTCTAGCAGCGTGATATCCCTTGAGGAAGTTAAACTCGGTCAGTCTTAATCAAATCGGCTTCATCTGGTGGGTGCTGCTAACGGCGAGTTACTTGTAGTCCTAAGGCAGCAGCCTGACACGGATACCAGCCATGATTCTACCGGCCGTGCCAAAATGGGTTCCATCCCTGATATTGAATCACTGCTCGAAAGCTTTTCAACGAAGCGGGCAGACCCCCGCATTCCTTGTTTCATGGTGGACACAGTCGTACGCAATAAGGATTTTTTCGGACGCGAAGATATACTGAAGAGCCTCGACGCCTGTCTTCTGCCGTCCACGGATCTGATGGTATCGTCGCAGCCCGACCGCATTAGAGTGGCATCACTTTGTGAAATGGGTGGCCTGGGGAAGACCGAGACGGCTATCGAGTACGTCTACAGCAGGCGGAACGTTTTTGACGCCGTCTTTTGGATTCGGGCCGAAGACTCATCGAAGATCGAGAATGACATCGCCCAGATCGCCGTGAGGCTAGGCATTAATGACCCAGCTGAGCCGGACGATAGAGCTATCAACAAGAGCATAGCCATCGAGTGGCTCTGCAACCCGACCAAGATGGTGTACTCTTCAGACGACCTTGGACCCATTCACGCCTCGTGGCTGATAGTGTTCGACAATGCCGACGACCCCGAAGTCCTGGCGCAGTTCCAAGATATCGCGGCGCGAGGCTCAGTGATCATCACGAGCCGCAACCCATTAGCCAAAACGTCGTTATCATCCTTCACGACAAGCATCAACATCCAACCGTTTACCGACGACGCCGCTGGCCGATTTGTGCAACGGCTCACGTTTAGAAACGACCACTTCGACGAGGCAAAGAAGATAGGGGCAAGGCTCGGCGGGTTGCCCTTGGCTCTTGCCCAGATGGCAGGGATGATCAGGCTGCAGTTTCTGTCCTTTACTGAGTTCCTGGACCTATACGACGACACGCAAGAGCAAGCTGAAATCCATGAAACAATTCTTCAGCCGCTCCGCAAGACTGCAAGAGGAACCATCTCTTCAATTTGGGCATTGGAGAAGCTCTCGGCCGAGGCCGCCTGTCTTCTGGACCTGCTAGCCTTTCTTGACCCAGACTGCATTCAGGAGTCACTTCTAACCTCAGCCGTCTCCGAGATCACACTCGAAGACTACCCCAAGAGAAAGCTGGCGTTCTTTGAGGCCCGCAAGCAGCTTATCGGCTCGTCGCTCGTGCGGCACAACGCTGAGAACTCTGGATTCTGGATCCACCGTCTGACGCAGGATGTGGTACGCACCAAAATCAGGCGTGATCGAATGCGCAGCGTCTTTGACAACGCAGTGGCCATGCTGCTACGGGCATGGCCGGCGCCCGCCGTCGGCGGCCACGCCGTCGACTTGTGGGCTACATCCGAGAGCCTTTACCCGCATGTAACGAGCCTGCGCGAGGCTTTCATGAGCTACTTCGCCGGTGAAAATGCGCCTGGGGATGTTCATCTGGCCGAGTTGCTGGTGCGAGCTGCATGGTAAGCCGCCCGCGAGTACTAAGCTCATGCAGTTAATTGTCTACGCATACATTAACATATAATCTGTTTCCTATAGGTATCAACACGAAAGAGGTGAATCTTGGAGAGTGAAACCGCTCTTGGAATTGGCCTTGGATATCTGCAATCAGGTTAAATCGGTCGATCTAAGAGATCTGATGTCCGATATAAGATATGTCCTCGGTGCGGTCGCCAATGAGACAAACGACGCGGCTTCCTGTCTTGAACATACGCAAACCTTCTTGGATATCCGACTTGAGGTTGCGGCAGAGACTGGTGAGGTCGATGAGAGGCTGGCAAGGGCGCATAACGAAAGAGGAATCGCCTGGATGATGGCCCGAGACTACGAGAAAGGAGAGAAAGCATTTTCGACGGCCGCGGTTACCTACGAGAAAATGCCAAACTACACCAAAGACAAGAGGTCTCTTGCCTTGGTCAACCTTGGCTTAGCCCTCTGGCTTCAAGGACGCATCCAGGAAGCCTCTGAGACACTGGAGCTGGGCTTGGCAGACCGTGTGGAGCTCTACGGCGATATGGACGCCCATTCCTTCCGGTTCGAATAGATTCTATCCCTCGTATGGCTAGCTACTAGCCTAGAGCGGTCAGAGTACTGACTTCCCTTGTATTAGGACTGGACGATTTCTTCATGCCCTGGGCAACGTTCGATATTCTCAAGGCCGAATCGAAGAGAGCGAGGAGTTTCACGGGCGTGCGTTGAAGCAGTACCAGTCAACCATCCGCAAGTGGCATCACCGCACGGCAGATGTCTGTCACAAGGTTGCTCAGCACTGCCTGCGGAGCGGATCGCACGAGAACGCCATCAGTTTCATGGACCAGGCATTGAAGGCTTGGTCGGTTGATCAGGAGAAGTATCGCCCTGAGATTGCACGGGCATCTTTTCTCAAGTCTAAGATCATGTTCGCTGCCGGAAGCGAGGACGACGCCATCGTTCTTTTCCAGAAAGCCGCGAGCCTAAGGCGCAAAATCACGCACGATCCACACAGAGACGACAAAAACCTCACAGAGGAGGATTTTGACAGTTTAGTGACTTTTTGGTCGAGATGAAGCCACTGCAAAATGGAAGGCGGTAAAGCACAGGAATAGCTGTCTGGGTAACTTAAGGCACTCAGGTAGAGTGGCGCAAGATGCAAACTTTCCCTTACAGGATCTCCAATGCGTCAGAAGGCTTCTTATTTGTTCTTTGGTTCATTATAGTCACTTTGCGCTGTAAGGAATCCCGTGTCTCATCTGCCTACTCCTTTTCCGTATGGTACATCCGAGGTCCCGTGGATATACTGGTGGGACGTGTGCTGCTGCTCATAACCGTATCGATGATGCTGAGCAGCTGTAGGTCTGATTTTGGCGCGCCGAGTACGTTTACGAGAACAGGGAGGTATTCTGTCCTCATGCTGATTCTGGACTCGTACGGCACCTCTCCGATTGGTACCATGATGTCTGGAGCGCCGAGAATAGGGGAGAGGAAGAGTTGATCCAGTGCAGATTGCTCGCTTGGCGACTCCACAACAGTATCCCTGTAATTTGGCTTCACGTTGGCGATGGGGAGAATGACGAGGATCTCTTTGTTCCCCACGTGAAAGAATGTGTCCAGCCACCACTGCCGGTAGACTTCCATCCGCCGTTTAGCCTCTTTGCTCTCAGAGAGGGACACGGCCGCCCCCCTTTCCCAGCGGCGGTGAACGAAAGGGATAACGTATGGCGGGCGTCCGTCATGGGTCTCCGGATACTTCTTCCGGAATGAGTCAAATGAGTGGTAGAAGCCGTGATAAAAGGTTCGAGTGATGACGTCCTCCAGATATTCGTCGACGCTCTCGGGGGTTCCCTCTGGATGGGTGGTTGCCCAGGCCTTTCGGATGTCCACTTTGTTCACGGTAGCCGCCAAGGAGGATTGCATATCGCCGATGAACTTGTCGACCAGTGCCATTTGTGACTTGTTCGACACAGGGAAGTAATCGACAGGGTAGATAATCTCGTATTGCTTCTTCGTACGCGACTTGGACGCGTGGCTTGTTGGCTGCCATGTCAACGAGATCCACGTGTTGGCAACTCGCTTAAGGACATCTAAATCCCTTGCAAAGACGCATGGAGTGTCGAACCTAGAGTAGGTTTGAATCATGCCGTCGAGGTAGGCCGGATCGTGCGAAGGTCTGAACTGCCACACCCCGTTGACAAATGCTGGCCGTCGTCCGCTGCCTGACGTGTCGGTGCCGATCGCGACATCAACAAAATCGTACGACGCGACGGCGACGGCGCTTCCGCTGCTGCTTCCTGCTGGTGATTGATATCCATCGCCTCTTGGATTGAACGCGATCTGGAAGTCAACTGCGTCCATGGGCTCCTCCCGAGCAATCATGGTGCTCAACTTCGCCAGTGCTAAAACTTGGGCACCGTCCTTGACCAAGCTGCTAACAACTGCAGCGGTGAAGCTAGCCTCCTTACTAAAGTCGTAGTAACTGCTATTACAGAGCGAATTCTTCATTCCCTCGAGGAAGTAGCAGTCCTTAACAACGATCCGAAGTGGCGGAAGACAACTTGATGGCTGGACATACGAGGCGGCTCTCGATGGCACCGCCACGCTGAGTCGGCCGTAGTGCTGGCCCCCGAGAGAGAGCGGTGCAAACCTGCTGTCCCTACTCGCTTTCATTAGCGGGGCTCCTATTCGCCTGTTCTCGGTGAGGTTTTGCAGAACGTACCGAGCTACCTGTGGCCTCAGGGCTGTCAGGAATGCCGTTTGCTTGTCCGCGAAGAGCTTTGAAATAGCCTTTAACACGGATTCGGCGTATAGGTACGGCCCTGGCAACAGCCGATTGAACGGGTCGGCGCATTTGACGAAATCTATCCACTCATTGCCCATTTCCGCAAGGTATTGCAAGGCTTCTTTAGTCAAGGTTGGTGTCTCTGTGTCCGCACCCTCCTTGACAATCTCCACGATCAGCCCGGTGAGAAACGTGCTTTTGTCATAGACATCACACGTCTCCAGCTTGTCGATGTACTGCCGCAGCCATTCCTTGTCGATAGAGGCTTTGCCGTCTGCCCAGATGACTGTGGCAAGGCTTGCTCTATGG
Source organism: Tolypocladium pustulatum (assembly GCA_024340155.1). Taxonomy (NCBI): domain Eukaryota; kingdom Fungi; phylum Ascomycota; class Sordariomycetes; order Hypocreales; family Ophiocordycipitaceae; genus Tolypocladium; species Tolypocladium pustulatum. The sequence continues at coordinate 23,230 of JALHBY010000151.1, read as the reverse complement.
CTGCCGGATAAGCTGATCTAGACTTAATTAGTTAAGGTAGATTAGATTAGATCAGCGAGCAGTACCTACAGGAACACCACCAGTGGCGACGTAGTTGTGCGAATCTCCAGTGGAAAAGGCGACGTCCAATGTCCTACTCAGCCTACACACAGCTTCGGCATTGCGGCAGACTCTCCAACAGCACAACCTCTGCATGGTGGCATTCGAAGAACCTAGCAACAAAACTTGGACGTGGGCAGCTGCTCCGGCCGGCAGGAGGGGGGGGGGTTAGCCGCCGTTCTGAAATAAACAGGGGAAAAATAAATCCGCTGCTGGTTGAAGTTAGGTAGGATGAGTTGTGTGTAGTCGTAGCGGTTAGCGAGAATCGAAGTACCCGTACTTGTCAAGGTACATCCCGGCGTGGGGCAGATACTTCTCTGCCTGATTATATGTACGTACAGTACAGTGCGAAATTCGAAGCCAGTGCTCTTGAGTCTGCCAGCGCAGAGAAGACAGAGAAACTTTTGGAGTGGGAGCCGTCCTGACCCTGAAAAATCCGAGCAGAGCCTCAGCTGGGGGTCATCCTGCCGAATGTGCAGAAACCTGCCCCCTCATTGATTATGTTGTGCAACAGTGAACTCTTCCGTGCCAAAATGATTGGCCCTACTCCGTACACCCTACAGGCATTCCAATGCTGCAGCGACTACTTGCCTCCACTAGAAATTTTTGATTGGCTAGTTAAGAGGTATCTCCTCATAGAGATCACTATGCAAAGGTACAGTAACCCCCGAATACCGTACCTTTACCACCACTTTTTATGATCATTACCGCTTTTGCTGCCTTCTATTAAGGGTCCTTATGGACTCTATTCGTGAATAAATAACCTCGATCCCTTGCGAACGCCTTACGTTACGATCTACAGCTGTGGCGAACCGGCTTGATAGTGAAAAAGTAGACTATCTGGTAATCTAGTAGTGTGGCTACTTGTATTTCATCTGGTGGGGCTTGTTTACGTTGCGGCATTGGAATGCCTGTAGGGTGTAGTTGGGACAGGAGCTTACGGGCGCAATCCCACCCTACATTATGTAGTACGACAGTGGCTCTGTCTCGTGGTCAAGGTGATAGGGCAAAGGATCAATTTCCCGGTGGTTTTGAAGCGGGATCTTCGGCACCCTCTACCGATTCAAGCTTTGTGAATGAATCAACGCCATGGAGGCCTGCATATGGGCCAGAAGACTCGCCGAATGGCATCCAGTTCGGGCAGTTTCTAGGCTGCCCGAGATGCATGCCCCGCTGGAGAGAAAACCAGCCATCTGGGGGGGGGCGGATATCCTCGTGTTCGGAAATCCTCGCTGCTTTCTTCATATTCACAGCTTTGGGATTCGAATTTCCAAATCGCAAGCGACAATACGTGCGAACATTTCGCCTTAGCTTCTGAACCGCAGGTGATTCGACCCGAATTCAAATAGGTACCTATGCAAAACGAAGTAGAACTCGACTCTAACATTTTACACCTTAGCATCATCAGGTGCCTCGCTGACTTACGAACACGACATGGAGCCAGCCCCGAAGCCGCACAAGATCCAACCGTGGAAGGCTCATTGGGATGTGATGAATAACCATCAGCAAGGGGAAAATTTTGGGCCAGGAGGCACCAAACATGGGTTTCCCAAGGGCAAGGAGGTGGTCATGGATGGTAATGCTAGCGGCCATTCTCTGGATCGTATCGTCAGCATGCCGAAGGCCGACAACAAGCCTGCTACCACTACCTAGTCAAACCATCAAGGGAAAGAACATTGTCACATCCAATTCCGGGACTTCGGATGTGATTTTGCAAATTGTTGTTGGATGGGGTGCCTACATCATTGAGTGTTGGTACAATTCGCTGTAGCTATCAGAATGTTTGACATGGTCACGTTTGTTGCCAAGTGCTATTCCATGTAGCCACGGAGGGCTGATTTTCTTCAAGCACAGGCGAGTAGTTCAGTTCGTGTAGGGCTAGCTCGAGTGAATTTATTGCAGACAAAGCTGTAAAGGCTGACTTGGACCGGCCTTGTTCTGCGTGCCTGGTCGTTTTATCCCGGCTAGAACTCCTTTGACCCATACAAGCTACCAACCTCTGGAGGGAACTCCTTCAGCTCACCGAAAAAGACAAGGACCCTGCAATCAATACTCTCACGCGCTGGTTCATTCTCGCCAGACAATGGATTTGCAAAGGCGACGTGTGGACAGGCTGATCCGGATCCCCATATCTGTTAGCATTAGCTCTGCAAGGGGGGCAACGTAGCTGAGTACCGGCCTGAATGGATTTCTTCGAATCTACGCCTTTGAACAACAGGACTTCGTCTGGTGTTTGCCCGGGGAAGTAGTACCAAGCTTGGCTGTCATTGTGGTGGATCAGTTGATTCTCTGACAACCAGTCAGGGTACACCACGTCAGCCGACATGCTGTCCTTATCCCAATCGACGGTTCGCCGGTCGCATAGAGCAAGGGGCCAATCGACCACTGGATGCTTAAGGGGCCTCCAGACACTATAGGAATCGCAGTTCAGCTTCTCTATCATGGCATAGGTGAGGGGACAGGCCAAGGTAGAGGTGCAGATGGAAGAGAGGAGAAAGAAGTTAGAGAAAAGGCCATCTACTTCACAATTGCCCATGGACAACGCAAGGCCTCTCCGGCACGTGTGCCATACAAGGCCTGGATCATGCGAATTGCCTCATCTGGCGTAAAATCTTTAAAGCAATATACTATCAGCCTCTGGTTTTCAGGTTGGAGGATGGATGCTCTGAGCCTCTGACCGACGTGGGCTATCGACGCTGGCTGTGTATGCTCGTAATTACGGCCGGTTGAGACTGGGAAAGAAGGATCTCTTCGTCTGACCTGTTCACCCCTTTAGTTAGCAAAGTCTTGAACAGCGTTGGCACATTGTGCAATAGATATTCGGTGAACTGACAGAGAAATCCATCACATATACATGCTGCGCCTCTAGCGTTGACTTGACCACGTCGGCGACCTCCTTGGCATAAATCGATTTTATCCTTGTGGGATCCTCGAAATCAATGTATTTCATCAGCGTTGGGCAGTGGATCAGGCAGAAGCCGCGAGCGTCGAAAGCCTGCTCCTCGGGAGCCGAAGTAGCGTCCTTTACGAGCACTTGAACCTTTTCGCCCGCGATATTGGTCTGCGAAAAGTCCGCATTTGGCTGGTACCGCAGTCCGTATGGTTTAATTGTTTCGTACGATGGCAGGCGGGAGAGAAAGCCAAGCTCTCCAACGACGTCCTTGGAGCTGCCAATGCGCTGGGTATGCTGATGGATCAGATCAAGTGTAAGACTGGAAACAAAATGATCGCGGCGATCACGAACCGTCTGGAAATCACCTGTATACATGTTATAGAATTGAACTTGTTCAATATCAACAAACCGAGTACCGTTTGTTATTTGAAGACCCGGCGAGACTTTGAGTTTGTGGCTAAAAGTCCCGCATTTTTGCAGTTTCGTCGTGACTTTTGTCGCACAACTTGTACCTACCTACCTAC
>JALHBY010000149.1:166804-254525 GCA_024340155.1 Tolypocladium pustulatum | reverse complement strand
CTGTCCCACATCTATTGCCGGCAAAAGTAAGGTCATGAATATGTACTTTCGAGACTTCCTCACAGTAGCGTTCTACTTTACGTATTCAAGTACCTGGATGTCTCGTCATGAGGAGGCCGTGTCTCGCCCGGCCAGTGAGTAAAACCCTATGCTGTCTTCGTTGCTTCATCTCGGTGTTAGGCATTTATGGGGTATTCCTCTGTACCCATAATTTGCATCTCTTGATTGCTTCCTGCATAATTGTCCAAAACCTCTGAAGCCTGCAGATACATTGAGAAGAGCATCCGAGTCTTGTCGGTGAAAGTCATCCTTGGATAGTAGAGTCAAAGCCATACCGCCTAGGATTGGCGCAGTGATAGCCAACGTGTGATAGGTACGCTGCAAGCGACGAATCGTGGGCGGCTGTGGGTGCTTCATTTCCTCAACCCGAACACCGCTCATGGTTTTAAGGTCAGTTGGGCCGGGTAATATTATACCTGTGTCGTCAAGGATGCAAGGCTGAGAGGGGACGGCGTGGTTAAACACTCTGAGCGTGCACGCTGGGTGTTGGCGCACTCAGATGGGCTGTAAAATCCCTCTGTCGTGACGAATTAGAGTGAAAGGTGATTGCTTCATAGTCCTACCAAGATGACCAATGCTAATTTAACATAACCTTCAATGAATAGACAATATGAACGCTAGGACTTGCATTGAACTGAGGCAACGGCAAATTTTACACCGGGGGCCTGTTCTCAATGAGTGATGAGACTTCGAACCCGGGCTCGAAATGGACGTGCACAATTGAGATAGTGGGGTCTGAACTGTGAGAATGTGCCAATTGTTCAGTGTCAGACAAGCTGCTTTCCGTAACGTGGTTCATCTTACATTCTGTTGGAGGCAAGTGGTCCTTGGCTTAGCGAGGACGGGACAGACGGCGAGCCAGCTGCGTGGCGGCAACCGGCCGCGCCCAAGCCCATTAAGCTGTATCTGTAAGTCCAACAATTGTCTTCGTTCCGCGCTATGGTACAGTAATCGTACCGACTATTTCTGCTGAAGGGTACTAAGTGGACGGACCGTGGGCGGCCCCTACGGGCAGGTTCAGGACGTTTACAGCAAAAGCGTAACTAGTGGCTTTGCTAGAGTTGTTACAGTACATGGCTGAGCATAAGACAACAATCGTACCTGAAGATGATGCCCAGAATGCATCACAATTGGTGCAGGAATGGCACAAGCGGAAGGCAAAAACTCGTGCAGGAGCGAAGAAGGATCTGGGCCAGGAATACTCAGGGCGGACAAGCCAAAAAAGCGACAAAAGACAGGATCTCTAGTAGATGAACAATTTTTTCTGGGCACGGTAATTAGGGTACAATCATATGTCAGAGACCTTTTGTCAAACTGTCCCTTTCTTGGTCCGATTCAAATGCCGATGACGGCAGAAGGACTTAGTTACTATACGCCATCTCGACCTAGAAATAACGAACCAAGAGGCAGACCGACGCGCGAGGGATGCGAAATGCAACAAACTGACGAACTAGTTTAGAACATGGTGCCTTTTGGACGTCGGGTGGCTGCCTACGAGGGGGCATGTCCTGAATTGGCATGTCCTGGACTGGCTAGGTCTGATGGAGGCCAAAAACTCTAAACAACTACACAATATTGTCGGGGAGTTCATAACCCATTACAGTCGGGTCCGTTTTGAATGTCCCTTCTCCCAATCAATGAAATTGTCAAACGGAGTCCGATTTTGGCTGTTAGTGGGGCCCACCTAACACGCCAAAGCTCCATGCATCACCAGCCACGGAGGCGGTCGAGTTTCAATCAACAAATTGCTTATTTGAGATCAAACCATCTGTAAAGCTGTTATAGATGTATGCAAAGCATTTCCCTCTCTCTCGGCTTCTAATTGACTTCCCTCCGCCAGACGTGACGCATTCTAGCTGCTCGAATTCTGAGGGCAATTAGGCAGGGTACAAGGGGGCCTCGGCTAAAGCTAACACGATCCACCTTCAGCCATAATTGGGTGCCGTTATGAATTTTTAGTTAATGGAAAATGGGACGGCCAATGCTACAATCCCTCATCCACAACATGTCTCTCAGTGGCAGCGCCGTCTTATTCGAGTCCTCAATTGGCTGTTCGACCACTTATTGCAATTGCGACGCAACATACTACGTCGATAATAGCCCTCGTTGAGTGGTATGAAACGGGTGTCTGGGAGGGCGTAAGGCACTCTTCAATCGATTCAGAAGCTTAATCAAGTTCTTGCTGATTACCCATCACATCTAGGATGCATGTACAACGTCTTCTGCGGAAGCACCGCTTCCAGCCCGGCATGAAAGCGCCGAAGTTGACTAGTCGGGGCGCAAGGTATGGAGCTCCTCCTTGCCGCTGGGTTGGCGTGGAAGCATGTCAGCCTGTCAGTCGCAGCTGCATCATCGTGAGCAAAACCCCTATCAACGCGCCTCAAGAGTTTGGTGGCGCCTGTGGTCGAGAGGCAGCTATCTGAGCAGGCGCAGTAGTGGTGTTATTTTCCGCGGCCCGGGGGTAAGGAGGCATATTCTGTGCATCTGAGCCATGCTCCATCCATCATGGCGGTGGAGGGCCCGTTACCATAGCGGAGCAAGCAAGTTAGGGTGCTGCGCTGATCTAAAATCAACGTAAACATTGTGTTCGTAGGGCGTTCAGGGGATTCGGGGGATGCTGCTACAGTGCTTTACATCCCGTCGGTGTTGGAGAGGACGAACGCCTCGGGGCGTGGATTGCGCATGAACATCACTTGGACCTAGATAACTTGCCCAGTACAAAGTGGCATCAGGTCTGCGACACAAATTGTATCACTGCTTTACGAGCCGCGCATATAGTACTCACGCGTGTAATGTTCCATTAAATAGTCTATATACTGTGCATCGACTTGGCCTATCGGCTCTGGATGTTGCGGTGCCATGATGGTGAAATATTGCTACTTCGTCAATGGTGGACAGATGTACAAGTGGGGAAAGGGTTCCCTACTGAGTTGAGGCATACTCTGGGTAGGCGGTGACAGCTTCCATCGCTCAGACTAGCAGGCGGTGGAAGAGGACCCTGTATATAGTGGGGGTTTAAGGAAAAGGAATAGTCAGCACAGTGCGTTTTTACTTGAGCAGGCGGTGAGACAGGGTGGAATAAAGGCGGTGAGGATTGGTGTTTGATTGGGAAGGCGGTGAATGCCGGGGAAAGTTGATGCCTGGCGTTGTGGTGCTTGCGCTGTGTGGACATGCCACCAAAGGTGGAGGAGTGTGCCTGCCAAAATAGGTGGCATTTCCACATGGAAACACATTCTAGTAGTTAAAAGCTAGCTAGGTATCTATATTATAGTAAGGAAATTAAGGGTGCCTATATACTTATATAATTCCGCTAGATTAGTCCTATCTATTATAGACTCGAGCTACTGGCTCGGGTCTGTATTAGTTATATATATACCGCGCCTACTAAGGTTACGTACGCGTATAGCGCGCTATATTCCCGCGCCCGGTCTAGGCGCGGAGCGCTTCCCCTTTTCCTTCTATATATCTTTTATTACTATACTAAACGCTTACTAGTAGATACCCTAAGGCTAGTTCTTTATATATAAAAGATATCGAATACCCCTAAGTATAAGTCCGTAATTTCCTAGTGCCTCGGCTACTATAGTTAAGGAGCTTTATTAGGTTATCGAGACCTAAAGGTAAACTATCGCTATTATAGAACGAATAAAGCGTAAACCGCTCCCTATAGGATTGCTATTCGACGGTAATAAGAACCTCTTCTCTACTTAGAAGGTCCTTATAATATATAAACTTCGCTCTAACTAGATATTTATTAGCGATGCCTAGGATTAGTAGGCCTTCGTTTTTTAGAACTTATCGCCCGTGGTCTAAGCTAAAGTTATACCCTTCTTTAAGTATAGTAGCTCCTATAAGTATAGCCTTAAGCGCTTTCTATAGTATCTCGACTCTATCTTCTCGGACCCCTATTACTAATAGATCGCTATAATAAAGCTAGAGAAGATTATATAGCGACTAACTAAGTCCTTCTTAGACTTTATTATATAGTTTAAGGCTAAATTAGAACTAGTAAGTATAGCTAAATAGGCTAGCGAGATTAAGGTAATATACCTCTAATATACTCTTATATAAGACCTCCTATAATACTATATTAGTCGGGATATTCTACTATATAACTATAGGGCTATTATACTCTATATCTAGGCTATCGTAGTTAATATCGAGTTATTCTAATTAGAGGATAAGGTAAGCTATAACTAAGCGATAATAGCTCCTAAGATATAAGTAGATAACGACACGCCGATAACTAGTATTAATACTACCGGCTTTAGATAGTCTTAGTCTATAAAGGATAGGTAGATAGGCTAGGAGCCTAAGTATATAAAGTAGGTAAGCTAAGATATTATTAAAGTATAATAAGTAAAAGAGAGTTACCTATATTATAGTAAGATAGGGTATTTAGTATAAGATTACTAGTTATTATTAGTATTACGTAATACTTAATAACCCTTAATTTAAATAGCTAGTATATAGGTTATCGATATACTAAATAATAATAATAACTAATAGGAAAAAGATAGGCCCCTATAGAAAGTCTTATACTAGGGGCTACGAGGCATTACTAATAGATAGTTAGCGATATAATAAGTTACTTTAAGGATATTACTTAGAATATAGATTCTTCTCTATTCCTCCTCCTAGTATTAGTTAATTTAACCTAGTTTATAGATATATAAGTAGATAGTAGCTATAACTATTATACTATAGTAAGCGAATTATTTATATAATGCTACTAGCTCGAATATATATTGTTTTCGAAGTAGTAAGAGGTATATATAGCTATAGTAATAATATATAAGGGGAGCTAGAGGTTTAAGAAGACCTTAATAATTTAATATATAGTATAATTTATTATTAATATAGATAGGTAAGAGTTACCTATCGTAATATATATAATACTAGGCTTAATATAGGGCCTAATCCTAGGCATGCCTTAGATAGCCTATTATAATATTATACTAAGGGCTAAGGTATAGTAGCTTATAATATACTCGGCCGGTAATTTTATTATCTTAGTAATCGAGATAAGGCAGGTAATATACCTAATAGCCATAGTACTAAGCTCTACCTTCGCTACTATAGTCTAATAGAAGTCTAGGAAGTAAGTAGACTACTAACTTTTAGTAACGAGCCTATAGGAGATTTCTTCGGTCCTATACCTTTAAGTTCCTACGCTGCCCCTTAAGGTAACTACGCTTCCCCTAAAGGTTATATAGTTCTAGGACCTATTCGATAAGGAGAAAGCTAACGTATTGCCCCTATACTAGGGAAGTTATGATTACTATATTTATTTAAGGAAGGTACTAGATAGTACTATCCTAGAGTTACTATAAGGCCCTCTCTATAATATACTACGCGACTAGCTCTTCGAAGTATAGAAATAAATAACTAAGTTAATAGATAAAGGCTAGATTAGGGCGAGCTCGTCGCCTATAGTAGCCCCTATACTATTAGTTAAAAAGCTAAGGGGTAGCTAGAGGTTCTATATTAACTACTAAGTACTTAATAAGATTATAAAATAGGACCGCTACCCCTTACCTTTAATTAAGGAGATACTCTAAAGCCTTACTAAGGTTAGGTAGTTTATAAAAGTTAATATATACGCTACGTTCTATAAGCTATATATTATAGTAGGGGATAAATACCTTATAGCTTTTTATACCTAGTTTAGACTCTTTAAGTACCTTATCTACCCTTTTAGCCTTACTAGTATACTAGCTACGTTCTAATATTATATTAATAACGCCCTTAGGAATATATTAAGCGACTTTATAATAGCTTACCTTAATAATATACTTATCTATTCCGGCGGCTTATAAGTAGACTACTAGAATAAGGTATAAGTAGTCTTAGTAAAACTATAGGAGGCCGGTCTATATTTAGATCTAGATAAGTACTAATTTATAGTTAAGGAGGTTAAGTACCTAGGATTTATTATCTATACTAGGAAAGATATTTAACCTAACCTAGCTAAGATTAAAGCGATTATTAGTTAAGAGGCCCTAATATATATTAAGGGTATATATAGCTTCCTTAGCTTCGTAAACTTCTACTATAACTTTATCTTATAATTTTCCTATATAGCAGCCCCCTTATAGTACTTACTAGTAAGAACGTCCTATTTACTTAGTTAGACTAGTACTAGGTAGTATTTAATAAGCTAAAGGATACCTTTATATTATACCTAATCCTTATATAATAAGACCTAGAGTAAGAGACTATCGTTAAGACTAATTACTTAAGAGAAGCGATCGGCGGTTATCTCTTATAAAATAATTAGGCCGGCGTCCTTTAACTTATAGCTTACTATTCCTAGGCCGGCGTCCTTTAACTTATAGCTTACTATTCCTAGAAGCTCTAGGTAGTAAAGAGGAATTATATAATCTATAATAAGGAATTACTTACTATAGTTATATATCTTAGAGTATAGTTAGTAGAACTCTAGAGCGTTTCTATTCCGTTTATAGTTCTTATAGACTATAAAGTATTAAAGTACTTTACCTTACCTAGGGAGATATTTAAGAGGTAAGTACGCTAGGCTAAAACGCTTATATTATTTAACTATTAGCTATAATACCGACCTAGTATATAAGCGGCCTGCCCTAATATACTATCCTAGCAGGACTAAGATTAGCGCGATAAACCTACTTACTTTAGGTATATTATAGAGCCTATCTTAATTAGTTAGCTAAGTTTAGACCTACTTAATATATAAGGGGAGGGCGAGTTATTCTAAGATATATATATATAAGAGTTATAGGCTATAGTATTACGCTAGGATATCTCTTATAAAGAAAAGATTAAAGCCCTATATAAGAACTAGAGGAAGTTTCCCCTATAGGTAGCTATAAGGGAATAGATTATAGACTATATACTTTCTATATATAGTACGCTATAATATAGGAGGCGACTATAGGTACTAAAATAAGAACCTCTAACTATAACCCTAATCTAGTATATATATAACTCGCTAATAGCTAGCTACCTAAGAAAGAATATAATATTTAAGCTCTTATAATAGGATTTTTACTAAAAAGGTATATTAGTAAACATTATATAATTTATTTAAAACTATTATTACTATAGTAATTATATTAATTATTAATACTACTAAGGGCTACTCTAACTACTTTTAATTATAGATTATATTTAGACTATAATCTTAGTAAACTTTATAATAGACCTACTAGTAGCTAGCGAGGTAGACCTATAATACTTAATAGTAATTATTAATTAACTCTCTAAGTATATATAGCTTAAAATAATAATATCTATAGATATAGAGGTATATATAGAACGCTTTAAGTATTACTAATAAAGGTTCTATAGCTTTCTAACCTATATTATCTTAGATAGAGGCTTAAATTAGGTCAGGTAATTCTAGGCTATACTCTATAAGCACGCTAGTATATAATAGCTACTCTCTATAGCCTACTACCTATAAATAAATAGGGGAATAAAGTAGATAAACTAAGAAGTAAAAGTAATACTATATATTATAGTTTTATTCTTATAGCTTAACTAGGTAGACTACCTACTTATATACTAGCTTATACTTAATAATAGGAACTTATCTATAACTAATATAAGCCTGAATTATATATTATATAGATTCGATATCGAATTAATTTAGTATATACTAGATTAATTAGTATTTACTACTTTACTAAAGGGGCGAGTAGTTACTTTTATATAATACCTAAAAGAGAGTATAGATATTACCTAGGCTATTATTACCTAGGTATAGTAGAAATAATAGGATTCTATAAATATATCTAGAAGGCTAGTAAAATAGTTTTATATTAGTAATAATATATAGCTAGATATATTATATATTACTTTAAACTAGCCTTCGCGAAAGTTAGACTAGCTAAAGGCTAAATACTAAGTAATAGCTATCCTAAGCCCCCTAAATATTATACTAGATATACTATAGGGTATCTACCTTACCTTTTATATAGATCGAGTTAAGTAGGCTATATATAACCCGCTCTTATTATAGGCGCTAGCTAATACTAGGCTAGACCTATTACTATACCTAGGTAACGATAACCTAGACCTAGATAAGTATAAGGTAGAGGAAATCCTCGTAGTAAAGAATATATATAGCTATAGGAAGAGGCGAAATATCCTTATTAAATAGAGAGGCTATATTATACTTATATAAGAACCTTTAGAGAGTATATAAGATATAGAGGCTCTAATATATTATAAAGATAAGTAGGGAGATATATATATATATAATAGGCTAAAGAATATATAAGTTAAATTAAGCTACTAAATAGTAGTAGGCGATATGCCTATAAAAACTATATTAATAAGGGTAAAATAAAGCGCGGGCTATAACTTAAAATCCTCTGAGCTAAACAAGCTATCCCCTAATTAAATTAAGGGTTTATTATCCTCCTTAATATCCTCCTTAAACTCGGCGCCGGACTAAGGGTAGCTAGGGGGAGGGCGCGTATAGGGTATATAGCAAGAGCTCGCCCTACGATAAATAGGCATTAGCGAGTCATTGCTATACCGCGCGCGCTAGCGGGCGAGAGCGGTACTTCTAGCTAATAGATTATTAAGGCTCGGCCTAGCTACTTAGGCAAGCGACTATAGGGCCGCGAGAATAGCTATATTAGCCTACTACTAGTTAGCGCGTTCCTCCTCCTATACAGCGAGAATCGCGCGCTAGTTTTCTTCCTAGCGCGTAAGCGCCGCTTTATATCGCTAAGCGAATAAATTTAGGCTAGAGACGACCTACCCCTATTACTAAGCCTACTAGTACTATAATTATATAATATCTAAGCTCGAAAAAACGCTATTATAGTATAGAGGGGTAGCCGGCGTAAGGGTAGTCGGTATAATAATTATAGTAGCTTAATTACTAATAGGAGGCAGGGTAGGGGAGAAGGTATCCTAGATAAGGCTAGGTATAACGCGAGTAGTACTTATTATAGTCCGAAGACAATATATTATATATAGGAAATTAGGAGTTAAAACTATATAATAGCTAGGTATAGGTCCTTAATAAGGGATAGTAGGTACTAAAATAGAGAGGTTTCGTATAGAGAGGTCCTATATATCGTATATAAGGCGATAAAGCTATATACTTATAGCGAATAGATACTATTCCTAGATATATCTATATTACTTTATACTATAAGTAATATATATATCGGCGCGGCTAGGCTAGTAATAAGCTATACCCTTATTATAGAAATTATTAAGGTAAGGTATATATATATATACTACCTCCTTAGGGCTAGTATTATCCTTATTATTAGAGTTTCTAGTAATAATATAGCTATTAATAGCGCAAGGCAGGTATAGAGTCTAGGGGCTAGCGGGTAAAGAGGTATTACTAATAGGAGTTATAGGTATAGATATAGTAAAAATAGGGCTATAAAGGTAATAATAGGTTAGTAATATAAGGTAGGAAAGTATATAGGGCAGAAGGAGATTAAAACTATAACTTAAAGAAGTATTAGAATTAAGGGTATAAGAAGGAAGCGAAGGAATAATAGGTAGGAGGTATAAGTATTATTTATAGGCGCGGGGTAGGCGCGAGGTAGGCGCGGGGTAACTAAAGGTAGAGGTAGGGCAATTCTTTTCTATAAGTAAGGGGGTATATTATAGACTCGAGCTACTAGCTTAGGTCTATATTAATTATATATATACTACGCCTACTAGGGTTATATATATATATAGCGCGCTATATTCCCGCGCCCGGTCTAAGCGTAGAGCGCTTCCCCTTTTCCTTCTATATATCTTTTATTACTATACTAAACGCTTATTAGTAGATACCCTAAGGCTAGTTCTTTATACTATTAGACTAATTATATTAGATAGGATTAATAAATCTTAACTAATCCCTAGTATTATAATTAGAATAGATTAGTTAAGTATAATTAATTTATTTAGTATAGAATAATGTTTCTCTATTATTCTGTCCTCTGTTCTAGTATATATAGCCGGCCTGTCCCGCGGCTGTTTGCCTAGGTAATAATATATATAAATGTTTTATATATATATATCTTTCTATACGCCGGCTATATAGCCTCTAGTTAGCTATATTATAGCTATAGATAATAATAAATGTTCTTAGGTCTCGGACGTTACCTATTACTCTATTATATAGTTCTAACTTATATACTCCTTGCCTTTAGCCTATATTACCCGAGGTTCGGTAGGATAGGATAGGGTTAGGGACGTAGTATATAACGACCTTTCTTATAGACGGCGGCGGCGGCGGCTAGTCCTATATACTAGAAACCCCGGGGTATAGGTTACCCTATATAGGCGGGCTCTCTAGTATAGCGCGTCTCTCTTCCTACTAGCCTCTTATATAACTAAGTTAAATAATTAATAGAGTATTAATATAGGTATTAGACTATATAGATAAGATAAGATAACAGATATAAGATAAGCTCTTATTTAATAATATAAAACGTAACGCGCGACGCGATACTAGGGGTCTATATAATAGGTATAGGTATTTAGCGATAGGTATTTTAGGACCCCTATTCCCGCCCCTATAGCCGCGTACGTAAGCAGAACGCCCCTTACTGCCTAGTATTTAGCGCTAGATACCGCTAGCCTAGCTACTTAGGGAGGTAGTAGAGGAAAAACGCCGGAAATATAAGGCCTAAGGGTCTTATTTTCGGCCCCTAATTTTCTCGGCCGGCGGGCTAACAGAAAAAGAGACGGCTAAGGCCTATAAGGAATTCTAGTAGCTCGCTAGGCCTATAGCTACTAGCTAGCTCGATAGCCTATAACCCCTATCCTAGGGGCCTAGATAGGCTAGGCTAGCCCTTAATAGCTAGGATAACCCCTTATATCTAGGCTTACCCCCTAGCCTTAACCCCTTACCCCTTATTTTCCTTTATTTCTTTTAATTATAGTCTTTCCTTCCTTTATATTCTTACCCCTTACTATCCTTAATATTCTTAGATTTTCCTTACCTTATTTTCTTTACTTATTTTCTGAGAAAAGCTAGATAAAACACCTTAGTATAACGGCTAGATAAAAATACTAGAGCGCAGTTTTAACCCTAATAACCCTAAAAATGCTTATTTTTGAGCTATACTCTATTCTAGACGTCGGCAGCTAGACGACAAATGTTATAGATATCAGGTTATATACCTAGGTCTCGAAGGCATTCAGATCCTCTTCTATATCGTACATAGACTGGCTGACATTTATTATAACGGCTCCGGCAGCGTCTTTAGAAAGGTCCTTAAGCTTTAGGTAGTTCGCCTTCTGCTGAGGCCCTCTATCAAACCACTGCTGTACATCCGCAAAGGTTACGGAATAGATTAAGCATTAAGCGCCGGATATGCGTAGTAGAACAATATCCGACCATACAAGGTATCCCCGGCGGCGCGGCATTAAGAATTTTACAACTACACCCCTCCCGACTAGGGTATATTTAGCTACTGCTATCAAAGTCAATATAAATTCTTTAGTAGTATCCTCAAGGCCCAAATGTTTAACCAATAACTATGCCGCCTCTCGGTAGACATAAATATAAGTGCCGTAAGTCGACGGCGTCTCCTTCGTCTCCGCGATACTATTAATATCCCTTAGATAGCCTATCTAACCGGGTCGAGAGTAGGTTTTACGCGTTATAAGACCGACGGAACGCCAAGGTTAATGTTAGTCGTTAGTCAAAGATCTATAGCTTACAAACCAGCGACACTCGAACATAACTATTCCAAATTAGTATATCTTTACATATATAGACTAAAAATCATACTATCACCGTACACCAACAGGATTCCTAGATCTATAATGCTATATCGATTTTATTTTATCTCTTAAAGTATCTCCGGTTAGTAAGAGTAACTAAAAGCGACTTATAGATTATATATATATAATAGTACGCACTAATTTAGTATAATAATTTTCGTCGTGTCCTTAGAAACAGTAAGCCGCAGTCTAGAAAATTTCAGCATTACTAGATTAATGCGCTTTAGCGTTGTAGTAACTGCTGCCAACTGCCAGAGCATGAACGAGCTTACTATGCGTGAATAGCAGTGCGGGGAAACGAATCGACTTTCCGTACAAAGGTGGTCTTACTACGGCGGGGATATAGATTTATTATTAGGCAATCTACAAAGTAGGAGGTATAAAGCGTATATATAGGGAGCTATAATATAAGCGTCACTATACTATAAACTTGCTTAACTAACTTAGGGTATTCTCGTAGTAGGGAAGTGGTTCTTGGCGTTAGCAAAAGCGTCAACAGACGACTTAACTCACTTCTAGCGGCATTCAAGCTATCTTCTACTTGACAGTATACCACTCCATGAGTAAGCTTCCAATTAACGTCGCACAAGTCAGCCCAACGGCTAGGTACCACGTCTTACTCAAGCTCTTGCTAACATCCTGGAGAATGTCACTATATCGTGAAGCCGGCGCATGCTTAATGATCTCCGTCAGGCCATTCTTATCGATAAATGTAGGACTCAAGCCGCTCGGGGCTGTGATCAATGGGGCGCTGCATACCCATGGTGTAGACTAACTCAAACTTGACGTTGAAGTTCTCGTCACTCTCATCCACGATATCGCGGCAAGATCTAGTGAGAAATTCTTGCGATCTGAGTAACGAGCGGCCAACCGCTGTCTTTTCTGAAATGACTCGATCAATTGCCATGAGTTTGAATGACAGAACGTGCTCTGGCTGAACGAGGAAAACCCCGCCTGCTGCCATGCAACCCTGATGAATGTCATGGACTGCCTTTGCTTCCATTTCCCCAAGCTTGACCGCCCGAGAAAATGGCATGTGAAAGACCTGCCTGTCCAACAAGCCTCCCAACTTAGCCACTAACATGTCGAGCATCTGTTTGGCTTGTGGCTTGGCAACTATCACTCGAACCAGGCGATCTCCGTCTGCGAGAGCTGCGGCGACCATGGGCACAATAACAGAAGACTTTCCTTCCCCCATATTCAGTTGCATGACCGCGTTTTTGCTGGATGAAGGGGCTCGCATTTCCGCAGCAATCCGTTCTTGAACTTCTCGGATCATAATACCGCTCTCGACCTCAAGCAAGAGGGATTCGGGATGATCATGTGCGCTCCAATTTGTATGACCGGGATTCTGCAGTTCCTCATGAACTTCGTTGCGTTACCAGCGCAGGCTAACAGTCGTTTTGCCTGTTGCAGCTGGGTCAAGGCCATTCCGTACCGGACGAGACAATCTTTCCAGCCGCTTGAAAGCCCCTGCCACTTTTTCCGCCTCAGATACTGCAGAAAAAAGACAGGAGAAAGCCTTGGCCACTGGTAAATACCTGGCACTGATTCACGGCTGACGTTGCACGTTCGCGTATCAGTGATAGTGACACCAAGCACCTTTTCCAACATAGCGCAATAAATTTCGTAGACTTGCTCTCTGCGGTGCGATACATAGTTGACAATAAGGGGTTGCAGGCTGGTCTCGATTAGCCGCAACTGGTAGGCACGATAGCGGTGATTTTTCAGCGCCTTCAGACTCTGCTCCAATTGTCCTACATATCTCTTTTCGAAACTGGACCGAGAATTACAACCCAGCTTTGCGATTAATTCAACAAGACGGAGCGCTTGTTTATCTCCACGAATCTCTGAAGTCAAGAGCCAGCTCAGATTGGAGCCGCCGGTGTGCGCAACAGTAGGTGGAGAACAGCAGAAGACTTCATCTGCACTGATGTGTCGTTTTGTCCTGGGAAGGTTCCATTCCCTGGCTTCCAGAGCGGGTCGAGGAAGTTCCAACTGGACAAGCTGTCGAGGCAAACTGGCACCTATCCGACCGAGGTATTTTTTGAAGCAGTAATTGTCAAACCAGCTCTTGAACAGTCGGTTTGTCGCTGCCATGGTATTGCTCATATCGAAATACTCTGCCCATCCAGCACATCGTGTATCAACAGGCTCCTCTGGTTCTTCACAAGGCCATTGCACAATCAGACTTTGGGTCAGAGCATCTAGGGCGCGATTTTGCCTGTTTTGGAACTGCTCTTGCTGGCGTTTGTGGAATGCGCACTTGGATTCACCGCGACGACGCTGAAGTGCTGCCTCGGGACAGCGATGAAATGGCCGGCTGCCTGACATGAGTATCTGAGAGAGCTCAACAGTTTTCAATACTGCTCCATTTTTCAGTTTCAGGCAAGATGAATTGGTCGATGGCGGCGCGAGCGGAGCCAATTCCGGAACAATGGCGAAGGCAGCCAAAGTGTACAACGTCAACATATCTGTGTGCCCCGCAAACGCTAGAGTGGACAGCCATATCATCAGTTTGAACTTGTCGATTTGTTCAAACCCACTCTTTATTTTTTGATGGAGCGCAGCCCAATGCTCATGCACGAAGTTTGATTTTAAGAGCCACTGACCGTCGTATTCAAGCTCCGACGTCATGTGGTGGTTTGGTCCGAAAATTTCATCACAGTGAGAAAGAACCTCCCAGAGATATGACTCTACGTTCGCAGGGACTGATATATGGAAAGAATACCGCATTGGTGATACCGAAAACATTTAGAACTCGTCTCGATTCTTGCCAGCGGTCTCTCGAGACGTAGACCCTGTCGTGGTTGGTTGAATGGCCCTCTGCACCATACCCCGACACCCGGAAGGTAGACGATCGTATGTCATCTCGTTCAAGAAGGCCTATGTCGACTTGATTCATTGGCGGAAGCTCCACCCATTTGTCTGTGTAGAAGAACTTGGTTTTGGTTGCATAGGCGAATATTCGTCGTATGATGGTGAAGAAGGCACTATGTTGCGCCCCAAATCCAAGGCCTGTCGACCAGCTCACTGTCTGCATGACTCGCTCATGTTCGGGGTAGAACTTTCTGCCAGGTGTCAGAGATGCAATAGTCTCAAGCATGTCAATATTCCCCTCCGTCAATGTACTGAAGGATCGAATCGCTGCCGAATCCAGGATGGACAATGACTGTTCGGTACCAGTTCTACGTGTAAGAACATCGGGTAGACAGAACGAAGTCAGCGCATGAAGGTAAGCCAAGAACAGTTTGCTCTGTAAGTCCCCGTTGTCGACTAGTCTTCCGAGTTCATTGTCGACTCGATATGCCTGCGCCTTGACGGCCGTATCCGCGTTGATATGTACGCGAGTATGGCCGCGTTCTCTGTAAAACGATATCTTACCCTCTGGTATAACGAGCATGCGCTTTGTCGGGCTTGCCACGTCTCTCAGTACGAGCTTGCTCTGGAGTCCGACCAGTGTTCCGAGACTCTGGTTCTCATCCAAAGACATCCCTCGATGTTGTTTGGATTTGATCAATGAGCCCCCTGGATCAAGCCTAAACTCAAGCTGGAGCCTTGGAAGCTCGATATCCAAGGCAGATGTACTCTGATTTAGAACAGCTTGTATCCAAAGAAGGTCCTCGAGGGGGTTGAACATTTGAGCGACGACTTTTCCCGTCCTGCTGTTGACACTCAACATGTACTGGCTATCCTTGTCGAGCCGCCATAGGCGTTCTGGACCTGCTGTGCGCAATTTCCAGGTGTTTTCAGACTGGGCCCATGGATCGTTTTGAGGGCGAAACTCCACGCATTTACTGGCTAAATTGTACCAGTGGATGTGTTTTCCAGCCAGCGGCGCTGGAAAATTGTTGTGAAAGGCTCGCGCCGGAACGAGCTCAAACTCACCCCTGTCTCCAATGGCGCGGACGAGAAGATCAGATCCGGAAGGATTGCTGTGAAGCATGCCAAAGTGGGTTGCGTATCCCGCATATTTCCTCTTTCCTGAAAACTGCATGCCAGGAACTGTGCTTGGCATGACTTCGATGGCAGAGCGGCCGAAGAGCTTGCGATACATTGGGTGACGTTCGTATTCGGTTGGCAGACGATTCAAAGGAATACCATTGACGAGGAGCTCACCGGACAAAAGATTGAACTGTAGTTGGTGTGCCTCGCCATGTCCTTCTCCCGCAACTTCATTTATCAACCAACTGTCATGTTCTTGTGACAGCACGTGCCAGTTGCCATTCCCGCCATATGCTTGCCATGACATCTTTACGGCATCGTCGAGAGCCGTGCACGATCTCTCAACAATCTGATGCGCCAGGGTATGATAGCTGCGATGGCAAAGGCGCTGCCAACGCCGATGTAGCAGAGTAATTGAGCCTTCAGTCTGTTTTATCGATAGAGCGTCTTCTTGAATGATGATGGAGCATTGCAGAAAAATGGATGCACATTCTGGCAACTCTAGAAGTCGTTCCAGGATTTCGTCATCCACGTCGAAGGTCCCGCCACATATCAGCGCAACGTGAACGGCTTTGGAACGAAATCTATCCCTCATGTCATCGTCTGTTGACATCTGGATTTTGTCTTTGAGGTCATTCGCCCAGTCGAGCGTAATGGTCCTGGCGCTGGAGAGAAAACCCAGACACCTTTCTTTGATGTCTTCGGAGTGAGAAAGAGAAAGGAGGCGTACAGCCATGACAGCCAAAACCCCGAAAGCTGAAGCGGCTTGCCAATTTTGCTTCAGCCTGTTCGAAACATCGTAAAAGCCATCGATAAGGGGGTTGGCAAACTCGATATCTTCGAGAATGATGTGGCCGGCCCTCAGTACGTTTTTCTCCAGTCGGGGACCAGCTTGCCTTACGCATTGAAGAATTATGAGCTCCGATTCGATCTTCTTGAAGTCGATGGTGGGTGCATGGAGTTGTACCAAGATGTTCTGCCACTGGATTCTATAGCCAAGAGGGATGTTGCAGAGCGCTCTGTATTCCTCAAGAGAAATATGATCAGGACAGCTGGATTGGGTGGCCATTGCTGTGTTTGGCGAAGGGCCTGAGGGGCTATCAGCAGGACGAAAGAGGAACTGCTGCAGTGGTGACCCGTTCGGGAGCTTGTAGGTGCAAACATTCGGCAGGACATGGGTCAGGCTAGTTTCGCATGTGAAGTAGTTCGCTTTGCCATCGCAATACTGATACTTCAGGCCATTGTTCAAGCAAATGTCTCTTTCTATTGAGGTTGAAACTGATTTGTCTGGACTATGTGTGACCTCGTGAGGCTCAGCTTCCGAAAGCAGCCCTATACGCTGCTGCGAAGTGAACAATTTTGCATACGAGCAAAGACCTTGGTATGTGTGCGGTGTATAGCCATGTTGAGGTCTCTTTGATTCGTATGTCATTTTCAGAACATCAATCAAAAGAAAAGTGGTCACATCTCGCCAGTCTCCGAATGATTGAGGAACCTGAAGTTCGAAGACAGTCGAACGTGCTTGTAGTGGATTGGCCGGTAATGGCCACTCGTGGATGTGAATTCCTAAGGAATCCGCGCGTGACAGATGGTTGCATTTCTGGCAGTCATTTCTGTGCCGTTTCTCGTACGACCCGTCATACGGGTCGAGCTCGTACGAGTATTGGCAAGACACCTGCTGTGACAACTTCATTAGTTGATCGTACTGGTCCCTTTTTTGCCGTAACTCCTCGCATTTCTTCCGTCTACCCTCATTGGCCGCTAGCTCAATGTTGGCTAGGAGTGCTTGGTGCTGCTGGGAATTCTCAAAGTGCCGGACAGCGAAGCTGTCAGTCGTGCCGAAAGCAGTGAATATATGTGGCGAGCGGAACTTGGAACGATGTGTTCGCGTGATGAGATAGTCCTCCACATGATGCAATCTTTCCATGTGGGACTTTAGAGGCAGCACCAGGTTCTGGAGGGTATCGTGCGGGAGTCCGGGGTCGTAGTCCGTCAGGATTGGGAAGATCTGGGTGGCCGATATGTCGCATGCAACCCAAAGCTCCATAAGAGTGAGGACCATAATTGAAATAGACTCTGGGTTTCCAGTATAGACCATGGTGGCCTTAGAATGGTAGTCCTCAATAAGCGATCTAAGTTTGCCGCAGGTACTGCTGTCATCCCGGTGGACAAGAAGCCAGCCATCCAGGCATGTGTAACCCACGTCTCGAATGCTATAAGGCTTTGCACCGCACAGCCTTCACCAGCTCCGAAACAGAGGCTGGGAAGCTCGTCGGGTTCATACTTGGCGAAAGCATACGCAGGGGCGAACGTCACCTGCGTGCTGCTTGCATGCCGCTGATCTATCCCGTCGATAAACCTGTCGAGGGAGGGAAGTTGAGTGAATGAGTCTGTATCAAAATCTAGAGTCGATAGAATTGATAACGGTAGAGTGGATGTATTATGTAATTGAATGCCGGACCATGTAGATCCGAGTATGTCGTTTGTGCGATCCATGGCCTCATGTGCGAACTGAAGTAGATGCTCGTTGGAAGTTTCCATCTTCAATACACGACAATGTAGTTTGGCGTTCATAGCCAAAAAGATGTCACTTTCAAGCTCATACTCATGGCATCCACTGAGAATGTCAGCCATGAGAAAGACCATGAATTCTTTGTACAGGATTCCTAGGGAATCTGAGTCGGCGGTCGAGCGGCAGAACAACAGCTGCAAGGTCACTCGTATGAATAGCCACAAAGGTGACCGGCGCCATGGCTGACGAGCTTCCGATAGAGAACTTCTTCCCGAGTATTCTTCACAATCGTAGCCGTGTTGGCTTTTGCGCCCTGAGCGAGTAAGAAAGTTGCCAGGAACTCCGTGACCATCTTGGGGTGTGTCGTATCACGGTCTTCGTCATGTAGTTGCCCAGCCTTTTTGGCCTTCGGTTGCGCTTCCGCGGCAGCTTGGCGACTCATTTTCGACAGTGTGTGTGCCAATCCATGTTGGAATTCCAGCCGTCCAAACACAGAGAGTTCCATTGATATGGCTGATGCTGGGAAAGAGCGGCGGAGCCTCCCTTTCGTGGTGAGGACATCCTCGTTTCGAGGAGACATCTCAAACACTTGGATGTGAACATGTTCTTTAACCTTGGTGATGACCACGCCAGCGTTCTGGGCGTCAATGTGCACGGGAACAGAGCCGCCTGCGTACGATCAGCATTATGAATTTTATGGGCGACATCAGCGCCTCACGCACCTTCTTTGCAAAGCTTGGCAAATGCATTCTTAAGCTTTTCTTCGCTAACAGAGAGATAATCTCCGCAGATCTCGTGGATTCGTTTGAGGTTCGCATCATGGCGATCGCGGAATCCACAACGCAGCGATGGAGGTCCGACACAGAGTCTCGGAATCTCGAAGGCTTCCAAGAGTTGTAGTCAAGAGTGTCTTTCCACATTCCGGCTTTAAATCATTCTCATGGGGAAGTTTAGGAGGGAGGAAGACGTGATGCACCAAGAACTTGGCCTTTTCCCTTGACGTGATGACTGACATCCTTGGCTGTGCAGGTTTGAACGAGAGAGTACGTGAGTATGTTTGTATTAGTAGCAATTATTAGACTTAATTCCGTGTTTCCAATCGAAATGCATGGTGGAACGAAGGAGCTTGGCTCTGGCTTTATGTCATACGATTCTTCCTTTCGACGCCGTGGGATGCAGCGACGAGTGCATCGAGATCGTGCATGCCGCCCCACGGCGGTACCACCGCGAAACTTTAATTCTTATCAGCCCAGAACACCCCACGAACAAATTCAAGGAGCTATGATTGGAGAGCGTCGAGTCTTCTGGGAAAGCCAAAAATTATCTTTCGAACTCTCTGGACACTATCGGAGACTTTCGACGCGCGGATCTAGGAAGTCGCGCGTTTGCGAGTCATCAGACTTTTGACTCTGGAGCTTTTCTTCGTTTGTTTGGTCGTATTTTGAATGATCGATGCTGGGCTTCCCCGTCCTACACGATCGCTTCGTGTAGGGGGAGAATGAGGTAAGGGGGGGAGAGGGCCGTCGGGACACAAGTCTCTGCTAGCGGAAGATTGGCGGCAGATGCTTGGAGGATATGTCGCTCGACTCCGTCTCGAGTGTCAGGCTAGTACCACATCATCCGCTATATGGTAGCTCTGAGTCCCCGTAGAGTAGCAACCTGTAGTGTGACAGAGACGGTGGCCGATCAGGGAGACTTTCTTCTTGTGGTGTCGGCTCCGTGGCACTTTAACGACCCTCATTCCATGCGAATCTTGCCGAGCTCGATGAGTCGCTGTGTTGCAACGCATTTCTCCCAGAGCAAGACGACATACACTGAGGTAATTTCTACCTTCATAGCAACTGCAGAGCAATTTTAACCATCAGCGCGAGATCAAAGCAGCAAGTCTACAAATATTGGCGAGCGCAACCGGAGGTACTGGTATCTACCCCTTCGCACCTGACAGCAGCGAAAACATGGAGTTCCAGTTGGCTGGTCGCAGAGAAGCTTGGACAGCAGATTCTCTCGCCCTAATAATAGGCCACACTCCATTAAACACAAGCTCATTGGACTCAACTACATTTCCAGATGCCTTCAGCCTGGCGAATGGTGCTACAGCAGCGATGGATCCAAGCAGCGGCAAGCTACGAGTTTCAGCTAAACATACTCCGCTAGACGAGCGATTCGAATCTATTATGGAGTACGTAGGAGTCGCTGGATTCGCACACTTTGATGCTGTTGCCGTCTCATACTATAACGAAACTTTCGGGACAGCATCACAGCTCTCAAATGGACAACGCCTGAGTCGAAATAGAAGGCTCCCCAGTATAATCGCGTAATTGTTTGGCGCAGCTGAGCGGTGGAGTAGTTGGGAAAGCCGGGGCTTCTACGATGAGATACTAAAAGCATCAGAGGCCATGTTAGTATCGGAGAACTGCAGCGCGTGGAGTGCTCCAGAAGCTGGCATTGCTCCAGCTCTAGATATGCACCATGTTGACGACACAGCTTCCATGAATGAAGCCGTCCCGTCGTTAAAAATAGCAGTCCCAAACGAGGTGAATATCTACGATAGGGGCACGGGCGCGGTGTTGTTCATAAGGCGAGCACTAACATACATGCAGCTTCCGAATCCCTCGGCGTTAATGATGGCGCTAGCAGCGTCTAACAAACCCGCGTGGCAGCGAGACTGTTCCTGTACAGCGCTTGCATGCATTCTCTTGTTGCGTTTTGGAAGTCGAATGGATATCGAGAGACTTCTTGGATTGGTACGCGCTTGTTTTTCAGGCCAATGATAAGGATGGCAGTTACAAGGGCCGTGATTCTCGGACCTACCCAGCAACCGTGCTGTCTGATCCGCCACCTAGTCAGTGAGGTCAAATGCTCCACCTGTGATGCCCAAGCCCTTTTCCCTTCGCCTTTGTCAGCCACGCGACCGCCGACGACATGGAAAGGTGGAAGCTCGAAAATTTGACTTATTGAGAAAAAGTATCATAATATACACATACATTGTTAAGATTCTCCATGTGGTCAGGCCAAAAGGGAAGCAAGCCCGAGCAGTTTGAGTCTCGGAGAAGAACTCTCTCGCAATGTTGAAGTATTTTTTCTTTCTAAGTACCATGAAGCTGGTTCCTCCTCCTCGGGGAACCAGCAGCTCACTATTCTCTAGCATTCTCAACGGTACAGCGCTCTGGGAATCCGCAGTGCCCTTCCTGCCTGAGAGATAAATTTCTGAACGCTTTTGCCTGCAATAGTGATATAGTAAGGGAGTGCGCGATCGGATTTGCGCTCAGGCGAACTCATCATCAGCCTCTTTAATCGAATGCTTTACCACTCCCAAAATCGTCGTCTTCCATTTGTCCAGCCTGCTGACCTGCTCGTACCGGCTCAGTATTTCGCTGAATTGGTCCTGGCTCTTAGCCTCAATAGCCTGGTACAAGTCGACCAGCAGCTGATGTTCGCGCTGCGCGGCAAAGGATGGGTCCGTTTCGCAATATCGCTCGGTGGCGCGCTGTGCAGCCACCAGGTCGCCGCTTGCGAGATGACATATTCCGGCCTTGAGGAAGTAGTCTTTCACTCTGTACTTCATGAGGTTGCTGTTGATGGATTGCTCCGCCACCATTTCGTACCTCTCGATGGCTTTGTAGTAGTCGCCATCAAGGCTGGCGCCGTCGGCTACTTTAAGCCAGAGCTTATTGGCGAGACTACCGTCGTTCATCTGGTCAGCAGGGCTGTATGTCCTTGATACTCATCCCCAGTCGCTATGCATACGTTCTGCCATGAGATACTCACGCATTAGCATTATCGCCCTCATACCACCCTGCAGCAGCCTCGTAGCATATTGTTGCGCTCTTCTGATCCCCTAGTTGAGTCTCGTATACCTCGCCTAGGCTCTCTTTCTGCGCTGCCGCCCTGCGGAAATTGCCCTTGGCGCAGTATCGGTTCACAGCAAAATTCAAGCACCGCACCGCAGCCCCCGGGTCGTCCTTGCGATACGCTTTGAAGGCGTCCGTGAGGGTGTTTGCGGCATCGTCGGGCTCCTTCAACTTTTCAAGCTGGATTTGAGCCGCCTTCTCAAAAGACTTTCCAGCATCGATACCTGACATGTGCAGTCAGTGTACAAGGAAGTATTGGAGCGGTGAGCGTTTTTAGTAGGCACGCGCGCACCGAGATTTTGCATCTTGAACGCGTTGGCGGCTTGGATGAAGAGGTCGGCAGCATTTTCGTATTTTACCTGTCGCCCTCCGAAGAAGCTGAGGCCGCTGCCGACGTTTTGCAGCGCCTCCTCGGCCTGCATTAGATCTGTTATTAGGCGCGGGCCATGCCGGTGGAAGGGCAAGGAGGTAGCGGACCTTGTGGAGCAGAGCGCGAGGATCTTGGGCCATGGTGGATGACAAGAGTTGTGGGCCGGCAGAGTATGGCGGGGTAAGGAGTTGTCGCGAGGATGAAATCCTGCCGATGTGCCCCATGTCTTAGCGTGAATGTTGGATGCTTATACTGGAGATAAGGTACAAAATATGTCCGTATGCAGCGTACTACGTGCGTTGCCTCCCATCCTTACGTAGTGCAGCGGGGCCGGCCAGCCTCTGAGACGTAACGCGGCATTGGGCGACTTCCACGGCAGGTAGTTGCGGCGGTTCTCATCCCGAAAGCAGTGCGTAGCTAATTGCAGAGTTGTCGGTCCCCACCCCCAAAAACCCCGACCCCCGACCACGCAAACATGGCATCCATGAGTCTTATTTTGGCCATGTCTAGCTTTACTACTACAATCCTCCGATAGAAAGAGAATCAGCTTCCGCACGTGAACTGCGTCTTGCAGCGATAGTTAACCTCTACCTAAGGAACATTGAGCGGCAAATGCGGGCCCGGCCCGCTATGGCATCCTGGCACGAGGTTCGGGCTGGCCGCGTCTCAACTCGCCACTGTTACCAGACACGAGGGCATGAGCTTTCACAAGCGACATTCTGAGCGGCTTCCGAGCACCTATAATAAATAGTGACTATGCTTTGGGATCGGTGAACTTTCTGAGGATTAATCAAATTTGAATCCTTGAATAAGAACCTGGCGTGATTGTTCTAATTACTTGAGGGGATACGTCGATGATGCGGCGAGACACTGGTGCCGTATTAGGAAGATTGCAGGACAGATTTACGTGGGTCAATTCTGGGTGTCAGTACTCCGTAGTTTTGTCATAATTTGTGCAAATCAACGGCAGACGAAGGAAAAGACAAAAAGCGGTAAAGCATAAAACCGGTCAGACATGCAGTAGCTGAGGGATTGACTGCGCTATAGACAAGGACTGGCGCAGCTCGACGAGATGACATGCTGAGCGGGGGCTTTGGCTAGGGCTGCTCCTCAGTCCTTTGTTCGCTGCCGGTAGCCGCCCAGCCTTCCTCTCGGCGAAGAATATCCTTCACCATGTCCACCACACTCTCCTCCAAACTGCGATAAGACCAGGCATGTCCGAAAATCTCATGGCTCCTCGATACATCCCAGCCCGTAGGGTCTACGCCTTCGGGGAGTATTTGAGCCGGGTTTCCCTCAGCCACTTTGCTCCTCAGCTCTGGGAAGTGCTTACGTATGGTGTTAGCCACGAGCTGCGGCGTGAGCAATTCGCCCACGAGAAGAATGCGCTTGTTCGAGGCTGTAGGAGTGGTCATGGCTAGGACATGTGCGTTGGCGACATCTCGCACATCGACCTAATACGTCATCGGCGTCAGACCGAGCATCTTGAATGGGAAAATTGTTCAGGTTGGGGAGCTTACATGGTAGTACCAAGGAAACCAGACAGGTACGTCCTTGTAAGTTCCGTCCATAAAGCTATATATGTTAAACTTGTTGGTCTCGTTCACAGACTGAGGGCCAGGCAGGGGATGAATCATTGGCCCAAGGACAACGGCCGGATGGAGGACAGTTAGGTCAAAGGCCGTCTCGTTATCGTCCATAAACTTCCACGCGGCCTTCTCTGCCAGCGTTTTTGCCGCACTATATCCGAAGATTGGATTATTTGCCTGAACTGCGTCTTCTGCGGTGACCTTGAAACTTACTTAGCCACTTAGTCGACTCTGCGTAGAGGATAACTAGCTCACTGTGTTCCAGTCCTTTTCGGTATAGTCTGCGCGTTTGGTCTTTTCAAATGAGTCCAAGACGGACACTCCGCTTCCAACGAGCACAACTCGCTTCAGGCTGGTGCCTCCTAACTTGCGAGCGCTTTGCAAGAGCCCGAGCGTGCTGTAAAGGGTTAGATCTACCAGAGAAAGCAGAAGAAAAAGGACTCTTACCCGTTGACTGCTGGGTCGATGAGGTCTTTCTGGATATCGTTGATGTGGAACGTGGTGGGCGACGCGTTGTGGATGATAAAGTTGTATGGCTTGTTAAACACCTTTTCATGAGCATCCAACGAGTTAACATCTAGCACGAAGGCGAAGTGAACTTTGCCCTCCCAAGTAGGGTGCTCATTGAGCACTTGTTGAGCCTTGTCTTTTGATCGGACTGTGGCCGTCACGTCATAGTTTCCCTGGAGTACTTCTTAAATGCTGTTCAAGACCCGCGTTAGATCCAACTCGGTGAAGTCCTACCTCCAACAATTGCGCCACAATGTGAGACCCAATAAAGCCGTTTCCTCCTGTGACCAGGACCGACTGTTTGTTGCCCGCCATAACCCTTTTTCGTGCGTTGAGTGGTGTTTTGTTGTGACGTAAAGATTGAGAGACTGATGTTCGAAGCAGACGAGAGAGAGTGGGAGTGGAGCTTGGAGAGCCGCTCAAAGGTAATTCAACAGCGAGTTCGGACGTGGCGTCAGAATGATGGCACGTTGATTAGAAATTGTCACACGATGCGTTGAACGGCTTGATAGGAGCAATCGATTGATGATGCAAAATAGGTTGCCTTGATTCTACAAGTGAGAATTGCTGACGAGGCGGTCTTTTATAAGCAGAAATCGGTGCCCGATAAGACGTAAGACGCAGTAAGCACTAGCGCCTGCGCTAGAGCGCGGGGCGGTCTTATTAGAAGGCGCGCTGTGCCCCCTTGCCTCTAATTGTGGGCACGCTCGCTTTTGCGTTGTTCTGAGGCCGCAGCCAATTAGCTGACCGCCCACCTGTGTTCACCTTATTATGGAAATGATATCAACGCGGCACGTCACAAATTCGTCGCAGATACGTTGTCACAGCAATATTTCATGACCCGTAGACATACTGTAAGTTATACGCATAGCGCCAAGGTGTACAGTAGTCGAGAGGCATTCTTGAATGAACGTACGGATACTCGCCCTTTCTGGCGTCACTTAACAGAGCCGTGGTACTTCATCACCGCACCAGCGACAAAAAACTCACTCGATTCTCGCATTATTGGCTATCAGGTCTCGTTGCGTTGGCCGGACCGCCCGCAATACTGCATGAACAGCTACGGCAATGAATTTATCATCGTGTGATGCGTATTCGTTTCTTGAATTCGCCTTGGTCAAGTGGCCTGCACCGGATCACCCTTTGTTGGATGTCACGAGCTGGGGCCAGCGGTTGCGCTATAGTTGTAAGTGCCTGAGGCAGTCTCAAAAACAAGAGCCTGCCGCTCGAGGACTTTGTTGCGAAACGTCATAGCAGTAGCTAACAAGGTAACCTACCTAGTACCCTACTATGTAGGTATTTTGCTAGGGTGACGGTGCAGACCCCTAACCAAGTAACGGAAAACACAAAAAAAGTGGAGAAATGATCGTGGGCCTGATAGTGTTTAGACATAAAAGAGGCGTCTGGATCCCTAAGATCAGATGGTCCTTTATGCGAGTTACGTCGTTCATGAGCTTTTTATAGTTTAACAATGGCAGACATGGGTTCCTCCTACTCTTCTGAGACGGCCGTAGTTGACTCTCCCTTTTCTCTCTATCTTTTGGCTTTTGACTTATATGATATGTCTAAGACCGCCTCGCCTGGCTTGCGTCTTTACAGACTTCTACGGTGCCGGACGACGGACTAGGCCTGAAGCTACTAATTGATCTTGGGCTAGACTGTCCTGCCGACGCACATGACTCTTCGTTGCGCTTGGCCTTTGGTGTGTTCGTTGTCTCTCAACAAAATACCTATCGGTAATCAAAACAGTGCTGTGTGCCAAGTAGTTAGCTGAACGGGATGGAGGGGGTTGGGAAACAAAGCACCCTACTTGTAGGGTGGCTCGTCGCGCGACTCAGGCGCTGCTCAGGCGCTGCTCAGGCGCTGCTCAGGCGCTGCTCAGGCGCTGCTCAGGTTAAAGCGGCGATGGCTCGGGAACATGGCCGAGATTGAGGATGTAGGTCGCCTCTCGTTTGGCCCCCTCCTGATTGGATGAGTATAAGAAGTGTCTCTTCCCCTTTTCTCCCAGTTCGTGAGTGACTATTACCTTACGAATCCCCTCTAGCAACACGCCACTGGTTACCGGAAGACGGTGCCCCGTTAACAACAAGTTTAATTCCGTTCCAGGGCAAGCCGGCCGAAGTTAACATGATGACCGACGAGTCACTCGATGAGCGCATCTTCGTCGAAGTTGCCACGAAGCTTGGCCATGCGATTCATTGTCTCGGGGTGGGAGATGAGCCGGGTGCGTTTTGGTCCCTCTGATGGCATCTAACTAGGCTAATAAATCACAGCTGGGGCTTATCCTACCGACGAGGAGTTGAAGGACTTCTTACAAACGTTGAGGAAATCGGGTGCCAGCAAAACCTTTATAGACTTGTTCACCCAGAACAATATTATGTACGATATTGTACCTTATGAGTAGGCAGATAGGATGCATGGTCATGCAACTAGGTTCCGCAAGGTACGAAACCTCGGACGCCGGCTCCAGCCTGATTGTGGATTGATGCCCTTCCACCGCTCATGTACGTCTGACGCGTGGGCTTGATCCAAGTTCGTCGGCAGTCTTTGATCGTCATACGCCAGCCCATGGCCGTTCATCCGCCAACCACCGCCGAAATAGACGCCTGTGTACCTGGACCTCGATGCCCTCCAATGCCTTATTTCCCGCGTATGCTAAGTCTCTTTAATCGTTGGCCTGAACGCGAATTCCTCTCCCTCTCCCCGTTTCTATGGAAGCTTTGATGCGCCTGAACGGAGCCGGTGCCGACGGCATGGCGAACTCGTGACCTTTGCTGCAAGGCCATTGATACTCTGGCGGGGAGAGTCAGCTGGGCTTTTTTGACGCGTGCTGCAATTCTCGCGCTGCGATGCAGTCCTGGGGAGGGTTCTTAAAGACGTCCACGGGTCGGACCGAACATCTAGAGTCTACCTGCCTGGGTCGAGCGCGTAGAGTGTTTCCGCGGACATGGCCTCTGTTAAGAGTCGGCAGAGGATCCCTTTGGTCTTGAATTCGCTTTTTGGTAGACGATACTTCTATGTTGTTATCTTTGGCTTGTCTCTTTTTTTGTCCTTCGTATTAGACCTATGTTCGGGCATGTCGGACTGGAGTGACTCGACTTCGATCTTATAGATTTGATCTACGGCCTATCGGGCGAGGATAGCGTGGCCGGCCGCATCTTTCTTTGCATCTGCATAACGGGACGTTGCCCTGATGAAAGCTGTGACTATCTCGACTCGTCGCCTAGTAAATTCGTAACGTTCTTTCGCTACTATTAACTTCTTATTTGCCCCTCGACGCAATAGCGTATGCTGCTCCTTTGAAACGCTATAGTGACGGGAAATATTCGGTGTTAATACATAGATGCGCTTGGCTTCCGTATCTGCCGCCTGCTTTGCCTCCTAAGCTTGCTCGCGCTCTGTCCCACGCTCTATCGAAGAAAATGTAGTCTAGATGAGCTCCTTAGTTTTATGAGGTTTTACCTTTTTGAGATATATTAGCTCCTGCTAGCGTTTGTCGTGCTCTGGCCTTAGCCGTTTGACGTAGTTAGTGTATCGATCAAGCTACTGATACTTAAGCAAAGGTATTCAATCTACGTTGTTACCGTATCTTGCTAAATGGGATCTTTATTTAATTAGAACGGTCGAGTAAATCCGTGCCGTACGAGCCGGCGCTTCGTCGCGTTAACGTAGTCGGAGACTCCGTTGTAGCCATGCTTACGTTAGTGTTGCCGCTGCCACCTGCATGTCCTTTGATCGTCTAGCTATTCCGACTTTAGCCATGATAGATCCGCGTTAATCTTAGCTAACCCCTCTATATATTCGTCCTTCGTGTATAGGCGCTTCATTAGCTCGACAAAGGCAGGGAATCCGCCGTCATTATCTTTAAGTCCTCGGTTATTAATCTGCCGCTTCCTAAATGACTGCTACCTCCTTAGCTGTCTTTGGAATACTAGCTAGCGGGGTTGATAGTCACGAGGGTAGCTACAAAAAGGCCGTAGCATCTCGCGGTGTTCCTCAGGATTCCGAGAAACTTGTTCTAGAAGGCTGATCGGGTACAGTGAACGGCCGCCGTCGCTTACAAGGTCTGAAGGTTTAAATGAAGATGGAAATGGCGATTTTTGGCGCGAGCGGCAAACTCGAGTTCCGCGAGGAGCTCATCGGGACGATAGGTAGGAACTCGTCGTGCCGGAGCGGCGCGCGGGTGTGGTGTTGAGAGGAGGATGGAAAGAAGAAGGAGAAGGGAAGTTGTGAGAGGGGAGGCAGTACCATTTTATACATGTCAAGTCTGCCTGGACTCCTGGACGTCCATGGCATCCCGTGACAGTGATGAGCCACAGCAGCTCATATACTATCGCTACCCAACGGAAGCACGCCTTCTATGCCGAAAGCTTTGAGCTTAAGTGCTTACCTGCTGACCCGGGCATGGTACTATCAACGTTGGCCGCTCATTCAGCGGAAATGTTTGCCTCGGCTACTCCATGCCTCTGACGTGCGGGGTCATGGCTTGCAATTGGGGCAAAGACACCAGTTGCATATCAGACGTGGCTGGCGGGAGAAAATGACCCTTGGACGGAAAAACCTGCAGAAAGCGCCAGAACATGTTGATTCATTGCTTTGTTTTCATCTATCATCGTTTGAACGTGCCACGGTTCTATTCGCCAGCTCCACCCAACGAAGACAGTGAACTCAGTTCTCCCAACGCCTACAATAATTTCCAACATGATGAAGCTATTGTCAATTGCCATCTCACTAGCCTCATCATTACATCACAAATGTACTTTATTCTGTTTGTCAATCACCATCATTGCTCTTCCCTGGCGCGTGACGCTTTGAGGGCGTTCGCAACAACTAATCCGCCAAGATTTCTCGCCTTGTTGTATTTGTATTAGCCTTACGACTGCTGGCGCGTTCTGCGGTTCCAACGGCAAGGGCGTTGAGTTCTTGGTCAACTAGTAGCATATTCTTCTTCTCCCTGTTTCTCGTGGTAGATGTCCTGCTCGTTTTACCCTCTACAACCTCTGAAGCTAGTCGACCCTTTTCCTCAACCCTTGGGGTCACAACCCAGGCTCGACTAATAGTAGATCGACTGTCCAAGTATCTGCTTGGCTGTCGTTTGAGCTAAATATCTGTCAGCCTGCTTGCCTTATTAGGGCTTGACTTTTTCCGCTGACCAACGGCTGCCCGAGTCAACCGCTTCTATCCGATATCGTCAACTATTTCGCAGCGCAGGCTACACAAATCTTCTCCCATTCAAATGTGACACTCGAGATTCAAGACATAATACAGAACCAATAGGTCATGGTTTATAATAATGCCATAGAGAAGTCATAGCTTTTTCGCGGCTGTTCTGCTATTCACTTTCGAGGGACTACACACGATTTGTTCTTTTTTCGGGATTTGAGCTAGAAAATACACAAGCTTTTCAAGTATCAGAGATAGGCAAACGAAGGGGATTTAAGAGGCAAAGACGAGGGTGGGCAAGGAAACTACGTCCTCGTCCCAGGAGGCTGCCACAAGCGCGCAGTTCGCGGAGGTTATTGTCGTCACTCAGTATACTACCTATCATAGGATTGAGACACACGAGGATCACCAGTAGTCTTCGCCGCCTCCCTTCTGCAGATCGTAGGAAGAGAGATGACAGGATTGAATAGCAATCTACAGGAGCAACCCGCAAACCTCGCGTCATATTGTCGCTTCCATGGCGATTATCCTGTTGTTCCCGATAATCATCTCACTGAGCCATCTCTCCTTGGAGCTTCAGCGCTCAATATTCTGACGAATGGTGTTATTGAGATGACAGACTCGACACTTCCGGGGATGACGAAGAGATTTTAGCCGGTCAAGATGCCGTCGCTACTTTCTTCACATTTCGTGACTTGTGAACTAGAAAATCAGCGTAAAAGAATACCATGTATATTTTTTTTTAATTGCGTTGCCACATAGCAAAACATTCACCTGGGCTTTTGAGAAGATTTTAAAAGCAGGCTGACATTTCAGGGGTCATTACGTTGCTTGCCGCCACTGTCAAACATACCAATTAAAATGCGCGATTATTAGCATTGACGTGGTGACGAATTTCACTTCCCACTTTCACTGGCTAGAACATGGCACCCTTACAGCTCTCGAGACTCCAGTACTTATTTCCGACCGCCACTATGGCACAGCAAGCGCATTTAACATCCCAATTAATGTATCAACAGTCGCAAGGGCCTAAAGGCGCCAAGTGTCAGGACGTCGAAGATCGACTTTACTGCTTGCCTACTCCGCGCTATGCAGAAGAATTATCATTCTCTGTCAGGAGAGTTATGGACGTCAGTTCTTCTGCCGTAGAAAATGGTTTGTAACAATATTATACCTCATCGTACACAAATGTCTTCAAGAATGTGTTTATATTATTATAAAGCGTGACTTCGTTCCTGTATGGAATATTCTATATGATCGTAGACACGTACCTATATCTCTCGTCTTGGCAGGTTGGTCACATCAGGAACCATCCGTGCGACAGCAATAGCCTATAGGGCAGATTGCTGTGAACCAGTTATCTCCAAAAGCCTGTCACTCACGAACCAGTCCAATAAATGCGCTCCCTTGGGCCCTCAGTTCCAAAGGCAAGCTGCAAATTCTCACGTTATTGAATAGTACCACATTGCAACTTGTCAATTGGTGCTTCGTCGATGATTTTAGCGTCTCTTATGCAATTCAGCAATCAACGTACACAAAGACTCTAATACCCCTAAGACGCATCATTCAGTGCACCTTTTTTTGGCTTTTCCTCAAGTCTGTTATATTTTATTCCCACTCATGCGGCTTTACTGAAATGGCCTAAGTACTCCAACACCTCCTGCGGAGTGCCCTATCGGGCGATCCTTCCACTCTCCAGCACCAGCATCTGATCCATGTCTTCCACGACACCTTCGAACTTGTGCATAACGGCTATAATGGTGTAGTCCGAGAACTCTCGGCGAATGTTTTCTCGCATGATAGTCGCGGTGTTTGGGTCGACACTGTTTTGTACACTAGGTTAGTATCTCAAGAAAACCTTGGAGGTTGATGCGGTGAATGAATACTGACTTGCTTGTTGCCTCATCAAGAACCAAGATCTTCCAACCTGATCCTGGGTTTGCCCTCAATCGCCGACCTTTAAGAATGGCTCGGGCCAAACTTAGCAGCTGCAGTTGACCGGAAGACCAGGAGCTTGCCACTAGCTCTTTATCAAGCCCTCCTCGAGCTTCCAGAGTGTCCCATAGGTTGAGATTCTCGAGAATCTCTTGGATAATCTCAGTAGGGACATCTGATTCACCATTATGTGACGTCTCAGACAACAACCTCTTCGGGTCTAAGTTTTCTCTGACTGTGAGACCTGGCAAAAAGAAAGTTGTCTGAGTGACAGCGTTGAGGCGATCTTGAACAACCTTTTGGTCCAGTTTCGAGATGTCGACGCCACCTATGGTTATGTTTCCAGAGGTGACAGGCAGAATACGAAAGAGCACGGAGATCATGGTTGACTTGCCACTTCCCGACCGTCCCGTAACTGCGAGTTTCATACCGGCAGTGATTGTCAGGCTGAATGAAGAAAGCGCTAAGGCTGATTCAATTACTTCCCCATTCTGGAAGCTTGGGGACGCTGAAGGCGGGGGTGTTTGTTGATATGTTGCGGTGACAGCTTCGAATACCACTGTGTAGTCGGCAGGAGCATTAGGAAGAACCACCTGGCCAGATCCTTCGGCAACTGAGCTCTCCAGAGTGAAGTCCTTAATTCTCAAAATAGCCCCGAGCGACGTCTCCATGGAAGCCCAGAACCGAATCAGGTTTGTGAGATACTGGTTGAAAGACGTCAAGTTGACTAGTGCCACACCCATCGCGGAGCCTGAGATCCCGACCAATTTTGCATTGACAGCTAGAACGATCAACAACGTGGCCAGTCCGGAGACAAGAAGATCCAAAACGAGAGAAAGCCACCGCTGAATTGTGTAAAGGAGGTAGATGGGCTGCTGCGAATTGTCGAGAATGCGTCGGTGATCATTTTCGAGGAAAGAGCCAAAATCGCCACCATAGGCACGAATGGAGGTAATTCCTTGAATAGTCTCCTTGAAGTTTGTGAAGAGAGGAGCCTTTGCCTCAATGTCCAGGAGTCGAAGTTGACGCGACGTACGCAAGTAGAAGTTCTGCAGGAAAAATATTACAATCAAGCACAAGGGAATGGCCACGGCCATGTAACTTACTGATATTGATACAATGATTGCTTGGGCGATGCAAATTGAGGCAAAAAGGAAAGTATTGATGGCAGCCATTGGTAAGGTGTAATCAACCAGCTGCATGTCCTGATTGAAACGGTTTAGGGTAACACCGTTATCGATGCCGTCGAAGTGAGCAACGGGAGCTTTGAACACAGCATCGAGGACTGATGAGTGCAAAGACGAGCCCGAATTGGTGACCATCCGCACCATGAACGTCCAAGAAGCAAGTGCCAGCGCAGTCAGGGCGAGACAGCAGAGTACTGCATAGAGACCTAGATAGTAGCCAGCAGGTTTGCCCACAAACTTGGAAGTGCTGTCATCTGACCACCACTTTATCCAGATTGTTGAAAACTGGAAGCAAAACGCACAGATAGTGCAAAGCAACAAGAACAGAAGCATGTTTCCATGCCCAGTCGCTCGAGAGTAGAATGCATAGATTGTCCAGTCGCCAGTTTTGCGGCGTAAGTCTGACTTGGCTTCGACCAATTGAAGATCCACAGCCTTAGGAGCCCGCTCGCAGGGGCCTTTTATTTCTCTCTCGCAATCTTGTGTCTTTTGCGTGGTTAGCTTAACGGCCATGATGCGGTCGACAGCTGCCTTGTCTAATTTAGTTTCTTGTCGGACGCTTCCGTCTCGCTTGAGAAGCAGGACCTGATCGGCATAGTGCAGCAGGTCCACTGTACATCTTAGCAAAATTTTCAACCGGCGCAATCTGACGATGACAGCGTACATGAGCCGGTTGCGATTATGACAACAGCATTTTGTCGACGGAACAGGCCGTCGGAAGAAAACAGTTCCTGCATAATGTGTTTCATGGACGCCTTGTCCAATCCACTGAGAGGTTCATCCAATAAGATGAGCTTATTCCGCGCATACACGGCTCGTGCCAGTACCTGAGAGTTTGGTAAGTCAATGACAAGTTAACACGGGCAAAGTGTTGGCATACAACTCGCTGTCGCTGACCACCACTTAGGTTGCTACCATCATTACCAACTTGGTGCATGTCTCCTTCGGCCATATTTTTGAGCTCTTTAGTCAAGGCACATGCAGAAACGACTCTGTTATACCAATTTTCGTCGAATCTGGCTCCGCAAACGATATTGTGGCGGATAGTACCACTGACCAGCCATGGACTCTGCGGGCAGAAAGAAACCTGGGACTCTCCTATGAGAATCTCACCACTAGAAACTGATGTTTCTCCGAGCAATCCATAGAGTAAGGTGCTCTTGCCGGTTCCAACAGGACCTGTAACCAGGACAAATGAGTCCCCGCGCACCTCAAAGTTAACATTCTTGACGATAACACTGCCCTTGGCCCATCCAAAGGCAGCATTTCTCACCACAACACTCATGCCATTGGGAATGTCAATGTTCGACTGGTGCGAGGCTGCATCTTTCTCTTTACCGATTGAGTCCCCGCGACTCGAACTCAACTTTCCAGGCGTCGTGGTTGAAGTTCTTTGCGAATTCGGCTCACTTCCGCAGGAGCGGACATCGTCTTTTCTGGCATCGGAAACATGAGCTTCTATGCGGGAAAGAGATGATAGTCCACCCGCAAAGATGGGGAGTGCTTGAACCAGTGCTGAAAAGGGGCTGGCAATCAAATTCACTAGGCTGAGCGATGTGAACGCCTTGGCAGCCAAAAGCTGAGAGTCCCCAGAAACGACAGAGACAATAGTATACAGCGCAAAAGTGGCCAAGGGACCAAGAACTAGTTTCATTAGCATTGCATACCAAAAGAGAAGGAAAAGGCAAGGAAGTGCGCACCGGTGGTCCCCTGGGCTGTGGTAATAGCTATTAGAAACAATGTATTAATATGTGGGATGGGTTTACTTGCAAAGAGTTAGGATACATGTCATGAGCCGACGAAAGTGATGTGATCTTTTTATCTCGTCTGCTCGGAGCTTTTGGATGAGAAACTCGGCACAGGGTCCGATTCCCAGCACTCGAACCTCGCGCAGGCTGCCGAGAACCGCTGCCGTAAGACTGACGCGCTTCTCCACAGAGCCATTCCAGGCTTTCTGTGCGAGTCCAATCTTGGCAGCAAGCGGGACGGTGATGGCAAAACAGACTGAATTTCTCATAAGTAAGGGGTTCAGTTGTAAACACTCGCGATTCGTTAGAATATCATACTCAACGGAACAGCAATTGGAGCGATCGATGCCCATGACATCTGTGTGGCCAATATGTAGACCGCAACCACAATTTGAACAAAGCTGGCCCAAATTTCGTGGACTTCTTCTAAGCCCATCATTGCTTTTTCAACGTCAACGGTCATGAGAGTTAGCGCTGCCGTGCTGTCGTTTCGTTTAGAAGTAGCATGCACTGTGCACGAGTAGATCAGACTAATCAAGCTGCCTCGTACCACCATCATGAAGCGATTTACTAGGTGCCAATATAACGAATTGGATAACTGGATAACGTTAGCTGACGCATGTCATTCAACGGCCATCAGACTAACTGACCGCAAACCCCGAAAATGTAAGAATAAAGGCGCCAATCAGCAGCTGCCCCTTGCCAATGTTTCGTTCTTCACGTGGGATGCTGGTATAGTCGATAGTTGTGTAAATGAGGAATGGCTGCGCGAGGGTGAATGCCAACAAGAAAAGTCTCGGAATAATGGGTACCATCCATGAGTACCGTAGCGGGATAAGTTCCCGTACCAGGGTTGTCTGTCTCGGATTCTCTAGTAAAGTCGCTACAACAGTCAGAACTACTCACACTTTTGTAACAGATAGAATGGTCCCTACCAAAACTGGAAGCGAGTTCAGCGCTCTTGAGGTCCGCTGAAAGTGGTGATAGCGTGGAAATAGACAGAATGGTGGCATAACCCCGGAGAAGTAGAGGAATCAACCAGCTGAAGAAGATGCGGCTCAATGGCCCTGCTACCTCCTCGGGGCTATAGTTCATAGGCTGCGCAAGCAAATTGCGCTTCTCAACGTTTTCTAGTACCAAACACGCTGTTTTGCATAGCATGTTCACCGTGTATACGATGGCTAGAGCTGAGGGACCGCTCATCAGCCACAGCGACCTGACCGTTGCGATATTCAACACGACGTTTGCAGATAAGAACATGCTTAGCAGGATTGATGGCCGCGGTGAGTACATGTGCTTGTAACGCGAAAGAACACCGATCATGACAATTGCGATGCACTCGATACAAGCGGTAGTTACCGCGAGGCGGTAGCATGGGCCATGGCCCATGCCTGTCAAGACGGCATAGGCCACTGCGTTTGCGACAAGGACCAGTATGACGAGGAGTTTGACTGCTCGAATCTTGCCCTGGCGCGCGAGCTGAGGGCGCTTCTGTAGGGGTCGACATTGCCAGAGAGCTGAGACAATGAAGAGCGCGGATGGCACGAGAGAGAAGAAGACGAGCTCAAAAAAAAACGTAAAGTCAAGGCCACCGCGGCAGACTGGCCCCGCCCACGGGCCAAATGAAGCATCGACGGATTTTGGGCACGACATGGCTTGCGGTGGAGATGAGAGGGGGAAACAGGTACTGACGGAGATGCAGCATAATGACGCTACCGCACGCAATATATATGGACAAGTGGCCAATGAGTTAACGAGACGGGGCTGAGTGTCACCGTCGCTCTTGGCAAAACCAGCACCCATGCCGGCGGTACGTTCATCTATTGATACGCTGCTGGTGTGTTGGTACTGAAACCGATAATCAACGGGCGGCCCAGTAGCTGCATTCTTGATTGGCACCTGCATCATTCTCCAACACCCCCCCCCCCCTCTTTCGTACGCAGTAGAGCACATCGAGACAATAACTGGGGTGTACATGCAGGACTTGGTTCTAGGCCCCAAGGATTCCGGGGAAGGGGACGGATACGACGCTCGGAAAGGACACGCGGCTGAAAAAGTCCCTGCGGCTCCAGTAAGCTGACCAGGCATTCAGCGCTAATGCACTACCTGGCGTGGCGTTTCTACCTGGCAGATCTAGGAGGCATCAGCTGACTTGGAGACGAAGTCGTGGATAATAAGGTCGCTTTGGACGTCAGGCATTGTATGTATGCAGGACGCTGCCAACCGACTGTTGCAGTGAGTCTGTTACCGATTCCTCTTCTCGTGGGGTGACAGGTAGGAGAATTTGTCAGGAAATAGGGGATTGGTTGTGCAACATGGACAGTCGTATTCTGTACAGTACATGTACGAAGTAATCATCAAATGTATTCATTCGTGCCAGATGATCACACTGCCTCCTATATGCAGAAAACATTGCCCTCGTCTCCAAGACTTTCGTCGCATAATTATAAGGCAGTCTTCCGGTGCACACCATGTCTGGTCTGCGGCGAGAGCAGTGGCATCATTTATTGACCTATTATAGTGCGTGGACACGCCGCCATTCCAGGTTCGCCTTGCTGTCGGATGGAATGCTGCCTAGAGCGCGACGGACCATAGCTAGCAAGAGGTCAATCATGCTGTTAGCTGCGCTGCATTTTTATTACGACTCTGCCATGTACGCAGACCCGAATAGGGCAGCTGATAATCCTTGGCTAAATTTCTTGCGGGTGCGGTGACGAGCCGTGCCTGTGATGGCCAACAACATTGAACATACAGGCACGCCGTACCTACTAGCTGTGCACCCGAGCGCATACCTGGGCTGCATGGGTACCATTAAGTAGCGAGCATATTTAGAGCTTAAAATTCCAATTGTAACCGCCTGGGGTCGTCTTTGTCCTGGAGACCGATGTTGCTGTCGCATTCGGTTCATGTGCTCCAGCAGCGAGGTCGTCGGTGCTTTTGCTCTACTTATAGAATTGAAGGGCGCTCTAAGCAATCATGAGAAGAGTGGCAATGTTTGTCATAGCTCAGATTGGGCTGCGTGTTGCGGTAGAGGTGGACGTGATGAGATCGTGCATGCACAGCTCGGAACACGCGCTGCCCAACGGCGAAAGGAAGGTGGGGGCGCAAGGCTTCGACCCTTCTCCGTGAATAGCGTTGTATGAGCGGCTCGCCGTGCAGTCCACGATGTGGCAACTCAGCTTGTCCACATCATCGAAGTACCCGCCCGACTCTGTAGACTGATAAGCAGTGAGCAGTGCGATTATGCCCATTCATTTAGCGCCGTGTGGCAACAGGGAAGCTCGCTGTACGGGCGCGTTGGTAGCCGTAACGTCTCGGCGTCAAGATCACCATGCAGTTGGTGTGTTTAATGGGGACTGCTCCTCCAGCTCGGGATGCTCGCCACAGAGCCCGGCTCGATCCGACTCTCTCCAAGTACACTCGTCATTTTTCGGCAGTCATCTTGCCGGTTCACTGCCTTTACCGAGTAGATAGCCAAAGCTTCAGTGATCAATCTAAGCATTCTCATCGAATGAAGAGTCTACAAAGTCTTTGACGGATTCATTGCATATACTGCTCGATTAAAGCCTAGCCTTACTTCCCCTAAGCAAAAGAAACCTTAGGGTTCTGCAAAGGCTCCGTTACACCAGCCTCCCACATTCTTTTCTATCCGGCATAACCAAGTATGTTGACCCAAGACAAGCGTAACAAACGAGCATCAGGTGCTTGAGACTATTCACGGCTTAAAAGTACGTAGTAGATACATTTATACGTGGTTAAGATCTTTCGAAATAGAAAATGTATGCGCCGCTTCAGCAGAAGTAAAGGCCTCGAGGAAAAGCAATGACAACTTCAACATTACCCGGCATCATTTAGTCTTTACTCGCTCTGGCGCTGTCCTTGCCCTGGCTAATCATATATATTCAGACTGCTATCAGACTTTGACCTTTATTTCTTCCCACGTATCTTCAACTACACCTGATATACCTTTGTTTACGTCCCCAATTCTTGAAGGCTAGGAGGAGATAAATTGCACTCTTGATTCGGCTACGACACGGTAGCAATCTTGGATACAGGCTGTTCCAGCTCGCTGCACTTTCGCTATCCCGGGTCGCTCGCCATCCCTCGCAGCTCTTGATGGCATTTAATGATACATCAACGGCCTAGCGCCAGAGCACATGGAATGCGATGCTCATGGTCTAAGCAAGAACTAAAAGTAAGGTGCCTTTAATCCGCTTGAGCAAAGAGTGGCAAAGAAGCTTCATGCTATTCATTGACGGCAGCAGATGTAGCTCAAAGCTGTTCTAATCAAGAGAATTAAGGTTATGAGCAGGCCAGGCGATTGAGTCGACAAGGCTGATGACTTGTCTATCGGAGGAATCGGAGCCAGCGTCGTTGGCGACAAGTGGATGGCAGATGATCTGGAGGCCGTGGCATACACAGTACTAGCAGCAACCTACTCGCATTAGAGTCTGGCCCATCCCGTGGCCGTCTGCCTGGGTCGTAACACTAGGGTCCCCAAGGAATTGAGAATGACACTCAAGCTCTCGCCATAGGTAGAACAGGACTTCCACTCCATTTTCTCTCCAGCCAAGTATCTCTTAGAGCAACTCAACCGCCATTGCAAGCAAAGTGAGAGCTATGAAGAGGACGTCACTTGACCAATTCATAGTCGCGGCAGCAGCCACAATTGGTGGGCTCTTGAAAGATGCTGACGTCGACTCAGGAGGCACTTCGGGCCAATCCGAGCCAGCCTTTTTTGTCGCTGCGTCTTG
Source organism: Tolypocladium pustulatum (assembly GCA_024340155.1). Taxonomy (NCBI): domain Eukaryota; kingdom Fungi; phylum Ascomycota; class Sordariomycetes; order Hypocreales; family Ophiocordycipitaceae; genus Tolypocladium; species Tolypocladium pustulatum. Next base: position 215,162 of record JALHBY010000149.1, on the reverse strand, counting down.
GACATACGACGGCCTGCTGGGAGTCTCGTTATCGTGCCTCTGATCCTGATGCTGAGCCTCAGGGACATCACAGTGATCGCAAGGCGCAGATTTCTTGGGAGCGGCAACCGCATGATGAGCGATTGTGGTGTGACTGACGCGAACAGCGGTGACGATTTTGTTGGCTTTGAAACGAACTTCTTTGCAGACTGACCCTTGGTAGCCGTGACTGTTGTAGTGCTAGTACGAGTTCGAGCGGCGGATTTACCGATAGTCGTCTTAGTTTTAATACCCGTCATAGTAGAGGTCGCTGTTTTGATAGTCGATTTGGTCCTCGTTCTAGCCATACCAGTGCCTGTGCCAGTGCCTGTGCGAGTGCCAGTGCCAGTGCCAGTGCCAGTGCCAGTGCCAGTGCCAGTGCCAGTGCCAGTGCCAGTGCCAGTGCCAGTGCCAGTGCCAGTGCCAGTGCCAGTGCCAGTGCCTGTCGTTGCTGTAGTGGTCGTAGTCGTAGTCGTAGTTGTAGTCGTTGTACAGGCGGTAATTATGCGAACGTTGTTCGTATCCAAAGTCACAGCAGCGTTACGAGCGTGAAGGCCTCCGTTGGAACTCGCGCCAGTGGTCAGGGAGATGGATGTCAGGGCCAGAATGTTGCCGACAGAAGTAGTGCCGGTTCCGATAGTAGCTGAACTCCCCACCTGCCAAAAGACGTTACAGGATGAGGCGCCGTTGATGAGCAAAACTGAAGCAGCGCTTGCTGTCGTCAGAGTTGTTCCTATCTGGAAGACCCAGACACTGTTCGAGTTGCCTTGTCCGTCGGGACGAGGGCGCCAGTAAGCTGAGCACTGGTTGAGAAGTGATAGACACCTGCGACTAGCGTCTTGCCGCCGAAGTTTTGGCCGGTGAGGTCAGCGGTTACCGGTAGTCTAGCCGCTGCGTTGTAAGCAGTCGTCACATCTCGCTGTGCTTGCAAGGCAACTGCGTCTGCTGCGTGGATTACTCCATTGGTAATTACACCGGGTGGAAAGCCCGTAACGGCTGTACCGGGATAAACTCCGACGTTGCCACTGATCGTCGACGGACCGGTGTTGGTCACAGTCGAGCCAGCCAGGACAGCGAAAGACGAAGCGGTCCCAAGATTGACCTGGGCATTAATGATGCCTGCGAAGGCAAGGACCGATCCGAGCAAGCGCAAATGCAGCATCATGGTATGAGCGGCTTATAACAAACTAGCATGGGACAACGAATAAATGAGTGTTAGGGGGAAGCATGAGGAGATGGGACGGATGAACGAGAAAGTGATGGGGATTAAAGAGGCCTCTGAGGTGGGTGTTGGAAAGGGTCTTGCACATTACATACACAACTACGAACGTATACTTCTCCTAGTGCTGACTCGATATGCGCATATTTGGTCAGGCAATATAGCGCTTCCAAGACCCAAGTACCTTACGGAGTACAGGTACATACGTATATCACGACTTGTAGAAGTGTACTTCCTAGTGGAATGGGCGAGGAAATGTTGAGGAGCGCCCTGTTACAAGCATGCCCAGCAGTTCTACAAATTTGTAGGTACTGAAGAGCTGGTTGGAGGACGAGCAGGTAGCGGCGCATTTGGGAGCGGAGGCTGTGTGGTCTAGAGCGGATTGCAATGCAATCAATTTCTCTTGGAGAACCAAGAATGTTCACCGCCTCGTGGAACTGATGCGCCTTCATGAATTGATTTGTTATCCAGAACAACGCCCCTGCTTTGGGAGCCAATAGGCACACGGGCACCCGTGTGTAAAAGGTCCCGCGGGCACCCGTGGGGATTATGTAAGCGCCGCTCAACACCACACGGGCCGATATATATATGCCTGCGCAACTGCCCTGCATTAATATATACCTTCAATTGCTAATATCAGCGCTGCCTACACGAAAAAAAACACATCACACAGGCAATTCGAACCTCGAACCTTCCTAAAATGGAATTCCCTGCCGAGAGCCTAGAGTTAATGCGCAGGGGCTACGTAGTTAATAAGTATGCCTAGAGACCTCAACACCATAATAGCTACCAGCTACGCGCCTAGTTATCTTACAATTTCGTATCTACTTTAGCTTCCTAGTCAATTACTTAGTTAATAATCAAAAAAAAAGGTAACTTTAATATTAGAGAGATACTTAGGTCTTACGGCTTGCGCCGCTTTAGCTTAACCAGGCCAGATTTATTAACTAAGACTCTTGCCACCCGGGATTACGAAGCCGACCCGCCAACCTCTAACGGAAGCCTATAAGAATAGGTTTATTCTAAGAGAGACCGTATAGTTAATAAGTCCTCTCAAACCCTTAGGGTATACTATAGCCATACAGTGCCTCTCCGACGTAGCTAGCAGTAATGGCTATACTAGCTACGCCAAAGAGTTCCCTTTAGATTATCGAGTCCTCAATCTAATAGTAAAAGCAATAGCGCTATTAGGGGGTATAAAGGATTAGTATAATAAATATAAGGTACTACGAGGCAGTCGGTTAGGGCAGAACGCAAGATATATATATACAGCCAAATTGTATATTATATATAACTATAACCTAGTAATATCTCACTTTAAGCTAGCTTTCCTAGCTAAGTATAATGCCTATTGCTCTTCTAAGTCCTTCTCACAAGCCCTCTAGATATCTCTAACTCCTCGTCTCTTTAAACGGCGCTATATAGCCATATTTACATCTACCTACTCTTCGTAGCGGTTATTCTCTACTTAATTAAAGTCAAGATAGGCCATTATCTTATCTTAAGTCTATTCCCGCCAAGGGCGCTACGTTTTATATAGCGCGCCCATCTACTTATAGTCGAGACACTACTTATAGCTTGTCTTTAAGTACTTTATAGGCAGTCCTATCGCCTTCCGATATCGCGCATTAGTCCTAAGGCCAGCACGGGGCTACGCGCTAAACTATTTCTCTCTTACTATAATATATCTCTTATAGATAGCTTATAGAGCATTATAGAAGACTTCCTCTATAGCTAGCGGCACTATAATAGTCTCTATAGCCGTAATAGTTACTATAGTCGTTGCCTCTATAGCTACTTTAGTTACTACTGCCGCTATTATCTCTATAGCTACTTCAATTGCTACTATAGTCGTTATCTCCGTAGCCGCCATTATCTCTATAGCCACTTTAATTACTACTGCCGCTACTATTATCCCTGATATCCATTATAAGAGCTCTAAGTATCGCAGAGGGTATAAATTCGAGGTCATAGTATAACCTAATTCGTAGTATTTACTATATATAGGCGGCGCCCTTAGCTACTATACCTTAATTACTTTAAAGCTACTAGGCTTACGCCGAGTACTTAAAGGTAGTATAGAAGAGCTAGTAGTAAGTTAATTAAAGCGGTAACGAGGCTTAAGTAATAACTAAGGATCCCTAGCGCGGTAAAGACGCTATTATCGATTAAAGTACTCTAAGTAGAGGACTTAACCTTATTCCTCAAGCAACTTAAGCTTATAGGCGCAAGGCAGACTATAAGTCCAAGTAAACGTGCCTATATAGCGAGGTAAGTAGTCTTTAGAGAGAAGCCTTCGCTACTCCTTAACCTTCCGTAAAGCTTTATAAGATATCTAGCTACGTACAATACTATATAGTAGTCTAGAGAGTTCGATTAGCATACGTATCTATTAACGGGCTTGATTTACTCGTAGCTCGGCGACTTAGTTATATAGTGCTTGCTTTATTACTCTCCACGCCTCGAAGAGATCTAATATCGATTTCCCTATATAACTCTTTAGAAGCGCATAAATTCCTTTAACCCAGGAGGTAACTACATTACCAAAATAGGGATGCTAATCAACCTAAGCCTTTATAAGCTTTTCCTTATAGAGATTAAGCCAAGTTATCTTAATATAGCTAACCTCCTTGATATACTCTAGTATATAACGCTACTTAAAGTCTTCAATATGCTTATCAAACGTATTCTTATCGCCCGAGTATACGATCGAATGCTAGTAATTATAGAAGTTATTCTAATCGTCGAGGGTACCTTAAGTAGCGGCGCGTTCGGGCCCCTTTATAAAGCCAGGGCGGCAATACTATACCATAGCTTTATTAGCATACTATAGGCATAATAGCGAGATTATAGTTAGAAAGCAACGAGCTACGGCGTTTATATAAGCAAGATAGCGGTTTATGAGAATAACTAATAGTAGCGTTGCGCCGTTAAGCTCGTATATTAATCGAAGCTACTCTAGAGCCTATATATAGTCTTTCTCTTCCTCGCCGCTAAGAAAAGCAAATATAATACAAAAAGACCGCTCATAGGCATTAAGGCCAATAATATTAAGGAGTAGTATCCCGAACTTATTAGTCTTATACATATAGTCTAAGAAGAGCAAGTCTAGATAGGCCTTAAGGTATACTAATAACTCTAGGTAAGCAAATAAGACTACGCTAACCCGATTATTCTAATTAACCTTAAAGCGGCTCTAGAATCCTTCCTTATTAAGCTACTAAATAAGAGCTTATATTATACTCTAGCCCTCGCAGAGGTCCCGCTTACTCTATGCAATGCGGTTATAGATATCTTACTGCGTTGCAAGGCTACTAGAGTTCTATTATATATAGGTCCGAATATTCTTAGGCATTACGCCGGCATTCGAGAGAGAGCTAACTGCCGATTTATCTATCTCATCTATTATACGAAGCGCTAGATAAGCAGACTAGTGCTAACTAGGCTCGTGATTATAGGTTATATACCGGCTATTCGGTCGATACCTCAAAGACCAAGTAGTCTTATCGTAGCTTTCCTTCGCGAGGACCGAGAATTCGCAGAGAGAGCTTCGTATACTAGTATGCCACTTTCGCGCTAATAATGGGTCCGGGGGACGGCAGCTGCGATCACAAGTATACGTAACTATGGTCTTTCCAGACTTCTCTTTCGTAGACCTACTAGTTACGAAGGCGTAGCCTCGCGGCGCTGCCTACGCATTAATCGCATTAACTAAGTCACTTCGAGAGTCATACGTCGCTTCAGGAGGCAAATAGTCATCCGGGAACCCCCTTGCGGTATCAATTAAGTGCATTTCGGCTAGAATTCGAGTAACAAAGAGTCTGACGATATATGCATAATGTACGCAAAGGCGGCCGGCGCCGATCGCCGTGTAGTGTTAAGCGGCGCTTACATAATCCCCACGGGTGCCCGCGGGACCTTTTACACACGGGTGCCCGTGTGCCTATTGGCTCCCCCCTGCTTTCGCTCGCTGACACATAACTGACCTAAGTCCTGGTCATGAGTAATGTCACGACCACTATTTGGCAACACTCAGTAGGTATACCGGAAGTCGTCAGCGGCAGCGTCCCGGGACCAGTTGAGGTAGTCATGAAAGTGCGTCTGAGTAGAGATGACTTACATCGTCGTAAGATTCCATCTACTGCTTGCCCGGTCCGCCTGCTTATTCTGTCTGTGAGGACTAGCATCCGCGGTGGTCCAGCAGATGGGTACGAGGAGATGAGAACATCAAAGAGTAGTCGAATTTGTTTTATGAATTGTTACCAATCGCACTGCTACTAAACTCGCGACGTAGGTATGCGTTTTCAATCCAACCCATGTGCCTGATCTACAACGCGTTCCTGAGAAGAGGCACAGACGCAGGGGGAGAGCCTCGTTCACTATCTTGCAATCTACGGTGTGGGTGGATGTGCACGACCGCGACGGCTTTTTCGCGCCTGTTGCACTATTAAAGCTATCATCACCGTGAACCTGATTGATACCTCCAACTGCTGCATTGTTGCTTTCAAGCTCACTCACTCCTTCCCGCTTCAGGAGGATTGCATATCGCGGACATCCATTTAATCGACGCGAGCTGTGTCGAGGCCGCAAGAATGGTGGACAGACTCGAGCCCAACTTGAGGTGTATTGGACAGCGTTACCCCAGCACCCAGCTCATGGCTTCGCGGGCTTCAAGACACCCTCTTGCCCTCGTGATTGGCACTCGCGCTTTAGGTCATTGCAGTTAGTCCTTTCTTGTTCCATGTCCCCCATGTCGCAAGAAACGGGATCGGTTGCGGGAATGTTTGGGAGTGCTGCGTTAATACGATTAATGCGGGGGGGATAACACCCCCCTCCCACCAAATGTTGACTTCAACACGGGCAAAATTTGATAGCAGGGGTTTTTTCCCGTTCCTTTTCTTCCCGCAAGGCAAGCGACCGCCTACTATCCATCCATCCATCCATCTTTGCCCCGTCATGAAAGGAGCATTTGGAGGGAAGGGCTTGTGGATATATACAATACAGAGACACGTCGTAATCCATCATACCCACACATTCTCTCAGATAAATCCCCCCTGAAACCGTGTTTCCACCGGGGTCCGCACCGACCCCTCCTTCGCCGGCGAGGGCGGTAGCGTAACCGGCTTCGGTCGGGGCGGCGCCCACTTTGCCTCTACACGCTTCGGACTCACCCCACCGCTCGTATCGGCGCTCGGCGTCCGGTCCAGCGAAGGGAACCCCCCAAGCGTCGGCGAGCCCATCGGCCCGCGGTCGTTGCTGTCAGGGAAGTAGTTGGCATCGATGTCCAGATGCGCTAGCTCCAGTGAGCGCGCTAGATTCTCACTCGAGCTGGAGATGGACTTTGCCAGTGACGGGAAGGAAAACGTTGGGCTCGGCAGTCGCGGAGGCGCGGCGGTGGACGCTGGCGAGGACCACGCCGGGGACAGGCTACTATTGCTCCGCCCCGTCGATAGCGGCGCCGGGATGGCCGATCGGCGGGGCGAATCTCGGTCGAAGCCGGACCAGTTGGGCAAGCAGAAGCCAGGCTGGCCACTGGCATCGGACGGCGTCGGCGGGAGTGGTCCGCTGGGCGGACCGGGACGCCGGCCGCGCGGAAGGCCCTTTGACTTTGGAAAGTCGCCCTCCATCGGTGGCCGCGAAAACGGGCTCGACGGAGGACGCGAGCTGAGCCGGCGCGGATGCCCTGCATCGTCGTTGCGTGTGTAATTGCTTTCGTCGGGCGGCGGCCCAAAGGGGCTGCGCTCGCTGCGAATGTAGTTGCCCTCGTCTGGCGGTGGCCCGAATGGGCTACGCGGGCTGCGCTCTGCGCGGTCGAGAGTCGCAAAAGGCTGAATTGGGCGCAGGGGACGTGGTGGAGGAGCTCTTGAAGAATGATTCTCGGCCCCAAAGCGCGAGTTGAAGCCTCGAGGGGGGCTTCTCGTTCGGCTTAGGTCGTAGCTTCGTCCCGGATGGGCGCCTGTAGCGGCTGGAGGAGGGCCGCCTGGCCGTCGTGCTGGTTGAAGTAACGGTGGTGCCCCTGATGGTTGTCTGACCGAGACTGGTGAGACTGCTCGCGGAAGCGTTGAACAGAACGGTGCCGAAGCCGATGCCGGAATTCCCTGACTCTGTGGCTGCCAGAGAGAGCCCTCCGACCTGGACTCGACGATGTTTGGCTGCTTGGTCGCATCGTTTGATCCATCTAAACTCGGCCGCGGCGCAATGGCCCCAAAGTCAAACGCAGCAAAATTGCCGCTGAAGCCCTCGACGTGCTGTGTCCGCCGCGCCGCCGCCTTGCGACCTTCGTCATCGTAGTGCATCTGCATGGCGACACTCGGCCGCCGCGGCTGGTGGAAGGTGAAGGTGTCGCGCTTGGGGAACGCGTCGCGGATGGCGGGGGGCTCACGGTTGGGTTCATGCGCCGAAGATGCCGGGCTGGGTAGCGAGGCTGTCGCTTCCGAGGCTGATGCGGAGCCGATGTTGCGGGGGTCGCTGGAGGTGTCTAGGTTTGAAGCGGATGATGATGTGACGGCAACGAAAGTCGGGCTTGACCAGGCGGGAGAGACTGCCTGCTCCGAATCACTGTCCGACGGCGGCGAGGGATATGCAGTTGCTATAGGGGGGTCTTTAGATTTCGGCTTGTCGGAAGTGGTCCTGTCCGTTCCCGCCTCGGCCTCTGTCTCTGCTTCCGTTCGCACCTCGACACCGAATTCAAACTGTCGCAGGGGACTCTTGGGCGCCATGTTTGCAGCGGCCGACCCCAGCGGCGTCCCCGCGCGACTCCCCAACTTGTCCTTGCCAAAGTGCACGTCCAGCGGGTTCACCCACTCCGTCTTCCTGGTCGCCGGGCGACTCGGCGTCCCCGGCCTCGCTCCCGTGCCCCCCAGCGCCGCTGGCAGTGCCAAGCTCGTCGAGCTGCCCCCGGCGAGGTTAGTCCGCAGGTTTACCACAGATGCGTTGTGACGCAAGCCGCCACCACCTCCTTTGCCTTTTGGGGGCGGCGCGAGGTCCGTCATGGACGCCGTCATGCCCGGGTTGCTAAAGACGGCGCGCCAGCTCGACATGCGCCGCGTGTTGGCGGGGTTCGTGGAGTCGGCCGTGCCGGGTCGCGACGACGAGACATTGGGGAAATGCGGACGGGAGAAGTTTGGCTGGTGAGAGAAGTGGTCCTCGCCGAGGGTGTTTTGGACGGCGCGGTCCCATCTCTGCGGCCGTGGCTGCTTGCTCTTGGCTTTCCTGCGGCGCGCGAGTGTCAGCGAGCGACCGGTCGAGTTCAGTAGGACAGGCGCGTATACTGGGACGATTTCCTCTCGCCGCCGAGCTTGAGGCCGAAAAAAGACACCATGTTGGCTGGTGGTTATTATGATTAGGAGCTCTGGCGAGCAGGTCAGCTCCAGTTCGCGCACAATGACCAGCCGCGGCTCCGAGCTTACAAGAAGGAACTATTTCGAAAGGCCAATAATATATACGTCCGCAGCGAGTGCGGCTCTGGTGTCACAGGAGGATCATCCCAAAGGCAGTTTCGACGGTTGACGGACTGGGCTTGGATTGGCGATGCTCCCGCGTTTCAGGCCGGGATCGAAGCTTTCGTGTTTCGCAGTCGCAATCGCGGGTCGTTGGTCGTTGAGTCGTCTACGCAGCCCGCGACCAACAGATGATTTGCGCCGAGCAGGGGAAGCAACAGCAAGAACAAAGCGAGATGGTAAAGAAACGGACGTCGCTGGCTCTACGTCACAGGCAATCGCAAGCCAGTGCGACAAAAAGCAACCGCAGGTGAAGCAAACAGGAGGGAGTTTGCTGGTCCAGTCGATACGAGCTCGGTTAGGTGATGGGGAAGCCAAGGAGAGGGGGCGCCGTACGATATTAATTGCGGTCAATATTAATGTCCATCCATCCCTCCCGTAATAATCCGTGCCTGCCCATGATCCATGCCTCGCATCCATCCATCTATCCCTCCATCCCTTCCTTTTAACTCGTTATTGCAGACACCGCACCAGTAGCGCTACGTTGGCAATTTAGAGCTTTGGAAGGGTCCAGACCAGGGTGACCTGAGACCGCAGAAAAGGCCGGAGCGCAGGGGTCGTGGCGTACGACCGCGTTTGGCTTGGTACCTGTATGTTTGCCCATGAATCCGTCAAAGGCATGAGCAGGGGGTTGCAATGATGATCTGCGCTGACAGCTACCGCCCCCGGATTCCACGTCGTCTCCTCTGCCCTTTCGCTTTCATGTCTGCTTGCGGGTCCACTCTTCTCCCTCATGCAACACGACAAAGAAGGATCCCAGTGCAGCCCGCCCTGTTGCATGCAGGTTGCAAATGGTAAGAGCACTCGGACCAACAAGTCCTCCAAGTTACTCGTTTCCGAGCGAGGGCTTCGCATCAGCTTCCATAACCATAGACTCAGGGGTCTAGTGGCGCGGTTGGAGCTAGCAACGCCTCGGCGCTTCTACTGGCTGTCGCGTGGGTGGCCGATCCGCCGCCTACCCCTGACGCTAGTGACCGGTGATGCAAATTGCTCGCTCGGGGCATTGGCCGTCAGTCGACGTCGCCGCCCCTATGTACAGTAATTCTGCTATGTTGAATGCGAAACTCTACGTACACGATGTTGGGATTCGTGCCTTCAACGCTCTGGTTGTCTCCTCGCCGCTCTTCCGTTTCCTCGCGTTCTCATCGCAGACAGACACGGAGATGCTTGCTAACAAGGCAAGTTCGTCATGGCACATTCAATTGGTACCGGATTGTACGCGAGTTCGACGTATACATTCGTGACATCTACATCATATACTATTTCCATTATATGCGCAACCTTAGTCATCGCGTTCCAGGCAACGGCGCAACCGCCAACTTGTCCTCGGCCCAGACGTCGTAGTGCCGTCGCAGTGGCCACAAGAATATACAGAGGCCACTCAGGCCAACTGCAGCGACGAGAACCACTCTCCTCCTCGCCGCCCCGGCGCGCCCTCCTGGCATCATATCCCACATGCTCGCCGCCCAGCCGGCAGCTGCGCGAGTGCCCTTGGCCAAATGCTCATTTCCAAGCCAGTGATAGGTGAGGCCCGTGAGGGCAATGGTGTAGCCCACGAACTGGATCGTCGTGATCGGTGTGTTCCAAATGATAACCGACGCCACGATGAGAATGATATTTTTGAAGATGCCCGTCAGCGCCATGACGAGCCCAGAAGTCTTCCCAATCTGTGGACAACTGTTAGCGACCTCGGACCTTTTTGGGGGCTCGGAAGAGAGCAATCAGGAAAAGCCTACTAGATAAACAGTTACAATGTTAAGAACAAAGGCCACGAGAGCATTGAGAATCAGCAATCCGAGTCCCACGTTGGCCACGTCGGCCACCTTGAAGCGAGGCAGCTCGATGAATAAAGCGGCAACAAAGTTCATGCCGGCGCAGGCGGGCCCAAAGTAGTAGAGCCCGACAAGCGGATCCATCTTCAGGCCCTTTCGACTCATGAGGACCTGGATCATGACGAGTCGAATGGCACCAAATACTATGCCACCGATCTGGAAGAGAAAGCCAACAAGCGAGAACTGGATCTCGCCGAGCGAGGCGAGCGCGGCGCCAGCGACAATGAGGAGCATGTTGAGAAGCGTAGAGAGGCTCGGGTCAGTGACGCGCCAGATCCAGGAAACGACGAGAACGGCGGCGGGATTGGCGGCGTTGAGCATCTGGATGAACGGGACGGAGAGGTAGATGTAGGCAAAGTTGGAGCACACGAGCGATGCCGAGAAGAAGACTGCGATGGGGATGATGGTGCGAAGGTAAACGCGCGGCGTGATGCCGAGGCCCTGGCGGGAATCGAGCCAGGTGGTGGTGAGGGCGAGGATCTGGATCGCGACGGTGGTGAAGGCAAAGTGCCAGCACGTCAGAAGAATGGCTTGAGAGAAGTCAGTGGGCCGCTTGCAGGTGCTTTGAGGGCGATTCTCGCCCAGGTCCTCGAGTGGCAGCAGGGAACAGTACGTACGGAATCCTGCGACTCGATTAGCCCCCAGTACCCTGCCTGCCTGCTGCATGCGCTCAATGCAGAACGCGAATGGAAGGGCATCTTACGAAAACCAGCAGTGTCAATGAGCCATTTGTTGAGTAGAATCGTGAGGTTGGACAGGAAGATCCAGGCCCTGGTGAGCAAGTCAGCCTCGTCGTACACTTCATCATCGTCGACGCACACGCACATGATGCAAGACGAGGCATGCAGCGTGCCCCAGGCAGGCTGCCTCTTGCCCAGTTCAGCGCCATCGTCAGAAGACACGCCGAATGTCGTCGCCGGCTTAGCGGACGACGGCGACACGGGGGATGCCATGGCGGATGATCTTGGTCCGGCAGCTCAGCTCAGGCTCGGGCCCGGCTCGGAGGTCTCGGCGCGCTCAACGACTGTCCGCCGCACAGCATGGCAGTCCGCGCGCGATGCAGACGATGAGACGGCCCAGCACCCGTTCCATGGGACGAAGTCTGATAGAAGTATTTTCTCAACGCCGATGCAATTGAGTAGATGAAGGTCACTGACAGGGGGCTGCCGCGCAAAGTTAATTAGTGCCCGTTGAGATGAGCGCCGAAAGGAGACTAGCGCGGCAATGCGTATTGGCTGGCTGGACCCACTTACCATCGCACTCACGGAGTACGTTCATTTATCCAAGAGGCTTGCCGACGACTTCTTGTCACTGTGATGCATACGTTACGCTAACACTGCAGATCCAGCCGTGCCTGGATGAGCATGTCTGAAAACATGCCATCAACTATTAACGCAAGGGTTCTGAAATAGGTGCAAGTCAAGCTTCATAGCATGTCCAAAGACCTGGCCTCTGGAAAGGCCCCCCGCGCCGGTGTGGCTTCACCTGAAGATGACGCGACGCCGTCCTTCCAGAAGGCCCAAGTCGCTGGCGCAACTCTTCTCTGGCTTGGCCCGCTGCGGCGACTGAAAATAGGCGACGGTCTCGAAAGGCTGTTGGCACTGGTGGGCTTGCTGCTCTCGTCGGCCTTCTCGCCTCGGTGGCAGGAATCTGCTCTGCTCGAGCAAGTGCAGCGAGGTCGAGAAAGACGATTTGCTGTGGCCCACGACTGTTCGTCAAGGCTGCAACTTCGTACCAACAATCAGAAGTGCAAGTTTCGGTAAAACCTCATCGATACTGTGCTGTGGACATTTCAAGTCGGTTTTGTTCACCCTGTTTGCCGGTTTCAACTTGACGTGCGTATGCTTTGCCGTGAGTTCGTCATCTGAATGAACCCTCCATCCCAGAGGCCACTCTCTTGCTAGGGGCTCATATGCCTTCAATTGATGTACATAGCGATGTATTTCGCTGCCGTAAAGTCCCAGCGGTGCCCTTGGAGTCAGCCAAAATGATCTCAGTCTTCCCGCAGTCACGGTGAAGACTTGGTGCTGCTATTCATTATAGAACCTATGCAATGAATTATAGCCTACGCGTTGGACTGTAAAGAAAGTTTGTTACTCGGAGATGGCCGTCTGCCTCATCTCGGGCGGCTTTTCATCTGAAGGAGCCTGACCATACCCGTCGCCAGGCGTTGCATCATTTGACAACGAAATAGTCTTAGTCTTACTAGGAGTCTCCAACTGACCAATAGTATGTTCAAGAAAAGACTACTGAGTATACTGAAAGTTTGGGTAGTACTGTTTCTAGGTTGCACTAGGTTACAAGGGGGTTTATGCTTGATTCCATGTCCATGGCCTGCAACCGATGGTCTATCCTGATGTAACCCTCTACAGCGTGAGATCATTTGCAGGCAGCACGGTACATGGAGTCATGCCGGCGTATGTCACACAAGAAAGGAGCGCTGCGCTACCAAAAAAGGAAAGGCTTTGCTGCAGATGGCGTGTTGGTCCGGGGAACTGTTGGGCACCTAAATTCACGCTCCGCCACACCTGCCGCCGTGAGCCCTTAAGTACAAAACCAGCCTCGACCCATTAACTCGTACCTCCAGTCTTTACGCTTGCGCAAGTTTCGAACCAGATTCATCTTCAGCAACCGGTCTCCGCACATCGGTTCAAAGGAACGCGATTTTTGCTCAACGAATCGAGAATCGAGAAAAGCCCGCACATAACAGACTGCATAATGTCCGACCTAACTTTCTCCTCCGCCAAAGTCCTGAGCATTGCTTCCTCGCTACGAATGATGGCGCTTCCCCCATACTTTGCTTCGGGGACCAGAAGCCGATTCGGCTTGGGCAGTGTCAGATCTTCGCCATCCAATTCCCGGGCGGCGAGACTTGGGCGATTCGCATCCCCGTGCACGCGGGTGGTACAGTGATGCAGGATGGCATCACAAGCATCGTCGAAGAAGAGATGGCATACGTGAAGAAACTCAATCACGCCGGCTTTCGCTGGGCGCCGAAATTGAACGGCGGCGATTCTGGCTTCGATGATCTGCTTGGGCATCCCTACTTGGTCATGACTTGGGTTTCATGGAACTGCGCTAAAGTGGTCCTCGGAAATCGCTGTTGAACAGAGACCCCGTATTCTTCGTCAACTGATTGGCATCAACTAGAGGTGGCCGAGAGAACTACAGAGTCACGCGTGATGCCTCTGTCCTTTTCTTTCATATTGTCTGGCTATCTAAACTTACCATAGGCCCGGGGACTTCAACCCGAAGATATTTGACCGATATCATTGACGGCAAGATCACACGTGTGGCAAGCGGCAGGTTGCCCGAGCTCAACTATCGAAGTTGCTATGCACAGAGCCTTGTCTCGCTACGTCAAACCAAAAAAACCTCGAGTTCCACGTCTTCGCCATCCCGTATGATAATCTGTCCGCACACCAGATCATCATTGATCATGCATACAACATCACAGGGTCAGTCTCACTTCCAAGAAGGAAATGGAGTGCTGTATTGATTGGGTTGTTGCAGAATTATTGACTGGAAACCCGCTCGGTTCCGTCCGTTACCGCTTGCATTGCATTTTTCGAGACTTTTAGAGCTGGAATGTGATGGGACAGATCCATCGACTTCGGCCAAGTCTATACAGCCATCAACCATTCTCGGCGCAGACCGTCAATTTGTCCTTTCGCATCTATCTTCGCTTGTTGACCGTCAAACTTTCCAAGGCAGTCCTCAACAGGCTTCACCAGCTTCAATCATGAAGGCCGTTGTGTCAAACCCCGATGAATTGGCAACATTTGGTCTACCAGTCTGGTTTTAGTAAAGGTCTCCATAAGTGCACGGCAGATCGGTCGTGGCTGCCGCATCTTACACAGAGGACTGAGGTTTACCTTACCTCTTCAACTCAGCCAAGGCAATAGAAGAAGAAATTGAGGAATTTCTTCGGGTCGCAGATACAGAGAAGAACTTCACCGGAGAGAAGCTTCTGAAACTTTGCCAGGACCCGTCGAAATAAATAGTGGAGTTGAGTAGTTCATATATGTACTTTGGACGAGCTCAAACGGAACTGACATCTTTCGAGGACTCTCGTCGCGAAGTCGTTACCACTTGTGAGGTCTCAAAGCCTGATCAACATTTCCGACCTGCTCGTACTTGGAGCAGGTTCAATACGGAGGTCTAATTCTGCCCCCACAGTGGTCCCAACCCTACTGCATCCATGGCAGCCGCGGTTCGCAAACTGGTTTAATAGTGTGGCCGGATGTTTACCCGTGTGCTGAAAGGGCTTGCCAGCTCGACGGACCAAATGCATCAACTGCGAAGGAGTCATCAATTGCGGTGACTCATTGATGGACTACATTGACCCCATCATAATTTAAGAGATGCACGGCGGGCCTAACAATGTGCTGTGCTCATGCAGTGCACCCCTGCTGCTTCCCCTCTTCCCTCTTCAGGTTAATCCAAGCACGTACGCCATCACCTCGCATGGGCCCGGCCTTTGAACAAAAGTACATAAGTTAGTTGAATGTCGCCGCCTGAAAGCATCTCGAATGTTGATTCTGGAATTCTGCGGGGCTTAGCACAGGCGCAGCGTGCTCGAGCGACTTGAACTCTTCTCGAACGACATTGTTACAAACATGACCGAGAATTCAGGCACATCTCACGACAGCAAGTTGTCAGCAAGATCGTGCGTCGAGACTCTTGATCAAGAAAATGAGAATGGCATAGATCTAAATCTTGGACAAGATCTCGAGACAGCTAATGGCATACGGTTAGTTGAACAGGGTGTTGCGGTTTAGGCTTACTCTAATTTTGTGTTTCAGGCCAATTGAAGACGGCTTGTTCCTCTTATCTATTGACAAAGATGACTTAACCGCGCGGGAACCACAGGTCCAGTTTCGAGCCGGACAATGCCTCTTCTGCAAATACCGCAGCATAGGCCTCGACGAGAATCTCGAGCACATGCTCAAGGCGCATAGTCTCATTATACCTGATAGGGATCATCTGATCGTCGACATGGAAACTCTGATCGAGTACTTCCACCTTGTCATTTTCGGGTACTTTGAGTGTCTATGTTGTGGCTCGCAGCGGAGCAACGTACAGGGGGCGCAGCAACACATGCTTGGCAAAGGGCATTGCAAGATCGACATATCGAACGAAGATTCCGAGTTTAGAGACTTTTATGAGTTTGACTCTGCCTCTGAAGACAGCGATGGAGAGAGAAGCGACTCTAAGCTAAAACGTCCCAATGTCACCTTTGTCGATATAGACAAATCTATGCGCCTTTCATCCGGAAAGGTCTTATCGCATCGCGCACAAGGCAAACCGCGAGTACCCCGCCACATGTCATCTCGTGCACTAGTCGCAGGGGCCCCTTCGACGCCCCAATCCAGTACTTCGACAACTGGCGGCTCCGCGCACAAGCCGGAATCAGATTTGGGCCAAAGCACGCCGTCGCTATCGAAGAGAGTTGCCAGGCGCGAGGCCGCCTTTCTCAATCAACTTGCCAGCCTGCGGGACTCGGATCGAAAGAGTCTCATGCACTTGCCTGTGGCGGAGCAGCGAGCCATTGTTCTGCGGGGCAAGAGACAAGTAGAGCAAGCAAGGAGGGAGCAAAACGAGATGCTGCTCAAAATCCAGTTGAAGGCGAACAGAACAGCCAAGAAGTAATGCAATATCGTAAGGTACCATGAGGTAGCTATCTAAAGTCCCCCCAGCAGTAGCGAGGATGACTTTGGTGACCTAGCTTTGAAGACTATTGGCACGGAATACCTATACACGGATTAGTCTGCACAGTGCCGAGACAAAGGCCAAGGGATTGAGAACAAAAATTACGCTATCTTGACGACTTGCACAATCTTTTACCTTATTCCCAATCCTTGCAGCAAGGTGACTTAGCTCATTTACAAGCTTCATACGCAAAGCCCAATCTTTTAGCGTTGCCTACGTCTTCCATCAAACATTGCAAGGGGTCGCATTTGGAGCCTCGTATTTTTTTTTCTCACTCTCTTCTCATTTTATGATGTGACAGAGGCAGGACGTCTCCCCCAGTCCAACCAGGCCTCATGTTGCAGGTTGACGGGGACATGGTATGAGTCTCCCAGAACAAATGCGACCGAAGCCTGGTGCTCTGGACAGTGGGTCACTGTACGTCTGTCTTCTCGGACTTGTAACCTAAATCATAGAAATTCTCGTGCCAGGCAACATCGCTGTCCGTTAAATGATTCCATGCTGCTGTCCCAGCCGATCGGAAGCTCAATACTGCGACGCTCACCTTTCACTCAAGTTGGCCATCTAAGGGGCACAGTGGAAGAAAACATAGGTGAACAGTATTGTGCTTCGTCCGAATTCAAAGCAGGCAGGATCAGCCTCCTCGTGGCCGCATGGTGAACTGGCGCCAGTTCATGAGGCAGTCCTGTAGTGTCAGAACACAAGTCAGCCCGTACGAGGCCCGTCATTGCAGGCAGACTCCTGGGTTCTTTGCCTGCATGGGGTAGGTCCCAGCCGCCAGTCGTACGTGCAACAGACTTGCCTATGGCTCTGAGCCGTGCTTCAGTGGCAATCGAGATGTAGTGTCAAGTAGACATCCATTCAGTACAACCTATTCATGACATCTTTGTCCCAGCTCCCAAACTCCAGCCCAGTAAAAACGTCAAAGAAAGCCAAGAGTTCGCCCCAAAGCTGTGCTTCCCATTTCAGGAGAAATGATCAAGAGGGAACGGCCATCGGGAGTGTTGCAGATGTCCGAGAGATTCGCCTTGTGCCGAGAAACCGCCACCTTTCGGTAGATTCTAGTTGCAGGCAGATGCAAGCAGCCTTGCGTCCACATTCGAGAGCTTTTCTCGCTGGCGCAGTCACAAAATACCATACGCTCCTCCCATGTCTGCGGCTCATCAGGGCTCGGTGGCAGGGGTGCATGTGTGAATCGCCTCATCGGGAGACGCATGACGGCGTCAATCGCGTCAAAGCCGCAGTGTCAGTTTTCCACTCCAGCCAACCATCGTATCGACGGCTCTCAAAACTGCTGCAGCAGCTTCTGCCGTCTCCTCTCAAGCAGCTCCTCCTGCACCTCCTCCATTGTCGGCAGCACCCACGTCTGGCCATCGCCGCTGTCTCCAGGCAGCGGTTCCCAGCCGTCCGGAGGCTCTTGCGCCCCCGTCTTGAGCAGGTTTTGCACCGCCTGCCGCTCTTTTTCCGCCTCGTACCGCAGCAAGTCCTCACTCTCCTCGTCGGGCGCATAGCCGTAGTACGCCGCGTCCACCGTCTTCCTCAGGTCCTTGCTTTCCTCCAGCGGCTTGTCCTCTTTGCCCTTGCTCCGTGCCGCCTCAAACAGCTCCTTGACGCCGGGCAGGTCCTTTGCGCGGCCAAAGTAGCGATATCCTTTACCGCCGCCGGGGATCTCGCGCCCTTGTTCGTCGTAGATTCGGCCACCGCCGCGCATGTAATTGGGCCCGCCCAGATTTCGGATCTGTATCTCCCACATGTGTTTCTCGCGCATGAGCTTGTTGATCTCGTCGTTGAGGTCGCGGATCTGGTAGTCGCTAAGGACGGGGTCCTGGATGCGCGAGACCTTGCGCGAGATCTCCTTGAGGACCTGGCCGCGCCATTTCTCGCAGATGGAAACGGATTCGACCTCGGTGATTCGCTTAGGACGGCGCGAACGGCCGGTGTCGATGATGCCCAGGTCCGCCGCTTGCGCTTCGCGAAAGCGAAACAGCATGGACTGGGCCTTTTCCGAATTGCGGGCCTGGGGGAGTTAGCACGGGAGAGGCGCACGCAGTTCCAGCTCAGCACCTACCATGTTGAATGCGAAAAGAGGACTTGGGCGGTGTGAGGCTTCAGACGAGAGTCTCTGGCTGCTCTACGTCGCACCCAGATGTCGTTGCGTCGATGAAGTTTGCCAGCCTCGCGCCAGATTCGTGGTGGGCCTGGCTGCAGCTGCCAGCGGCTGGCCAGGCGCGGCACCAGCCACAAGAATCAAGCCACACCTCCATGTCTTGGCGCCCAGCCCTATCGCGCTGTCGCGCCCAAAACCTGCAGCGGAATTGCTGCTCTTCCATCATCCCGCAACTGCTGACACAGTGATTCACTGCTCGCTCGAACACGCCATTCCAGACGTCATCGTGCGCAGCTGTGCATTTGCTGCTTGATTTGTGCCAGCGTCCGTCTGGTTCCATTATTTTCTCCTTGGTTGCCGCCGTGGGCCTTGAGCCAGTCACTTGAGCAGAGTTGCTCTGATTGGCGGGCAAGCTGTTCAGCATGGTGATTGAATGCTTTTCACTGCAGTTGCTTGGGACTCCAAGTGAACTGGTTTGCTGATTTCACGAGAGGTTACTAATCCGGCTGCTCGATGAAAAATTATAAAGTTATCGTTTTTCTCCGCACCCGAGCTGTTGAACTTGCCCCTTTTCATCTCACGCCTTCTCGCCTCATGGAGTTTCACTCGACTTTGACTTCCATTTCCACCTCGTTCTCTGCTTCCAGTTCCACTTCGATGTCGATCATTGACCACTGTGACTGACCTCGACTGCTAAACTCGACGACACCCTCGACGACTCTCGGCAGCCCTCGCGACGACACCTTCGAAGACGTGACACCTCAACAGCACCCTCGATAACACCTCGACGACAACCCCTTCACGCTCACGCTTACGCAAACGAGGCATTCGTAGCGTCACCTAGCCAGTAACTCGTGGCCCCTTATTGGGTCATCGTGCCCTTATGCCCATGCCCCCCTCCCCCCGCGATGATGATAACGTTCTACAAACAGGCTTGGTAACATGCGGGAATGGGTTTCTCTGAAACCGCCCTGTTGTAATGGCCACCCTGAACAGATATCTGATGCGCCTTCTTTACATCTTCTCCTCTTCCCTTCACCTCTCGCTTCATTCGCTTACACACAGACTCATGTTTCTTCCTTTCTTTCCAGTCAGCCGCGATATCCGACATCAAAACTAGAGAGAGAGCACTTTCTTGGCGTTTTGGCATGATGGACTTTTCACTGTTTCCTTCATTGCTTGCAACCGGACGCGGCTGAGCTCAGAGCGGGCCTCCTGTGGAATGCAAACACTGTTGCTGCGTCGGAGTAGGGTTGGTGACAGGAGGCGAGCGAGAAGAATGATGAATACGCCCGGTGATGACCTGCGTCCAAAAAGCCAAATTTGCAGGCAACAGCGACGTACAATCGCGAGTTGTCGGTGAGAACACAAGAGAGCTAATCTGAGGGTCCGCTTCATCATTATTCCTTGCTGGTTGCTATTTTGTATCTACCTCCAGCCCTTAGCATAGTGCCTAATCCAGGAAATTCGTGCACTTGTGGCTTGTCGCTGCTTGGACTTGGACCATGAATGTCAAACAAGGAGCACATCGGAAGCGGAAAGAGTCACATCGTCCATATTGAGCATGCCGCGTATCGGTCATTGCTGGATCATGTCGCCGTGACATGTTACACTCGTGACGTTGCTCCTCTGGTGAGATGTGCGGCTTGTGTCTCAGACTCTGCACAGGCTAGCATTGAGTCGACGTCGCTAGCACTTGCAGCCAATCGTTCAAGAATAAGTCTATGTCATTCACTTTTGATGTCCTTTTACGCTACACGTCGAGATAATCCCAAAATCATGGTTCCCAGGCTGCCAGACATCATCGTACACGCCTCCGTATTTCGCTCTCATGCCTTCTTGATGGCCTTGTCCGTTGGCTTGCTGTACATCCACAGGGCGCAGAAGCCCACGAAGCCTGTCGCTGTCGCTGCGATGCCCGACAGCCAAGGCCACGCGCCAGAGATGACGTAGCTGCGCGGCCACTCGTCGTGCGCAATGTGCCGGACGCTGACCGTGTTCTTTTCCTCTACATATGTCAAGAATGGGCGCTTAAAGTTGACCTTGAAGTTGAAGATGCCGTGCTGGTCAGGGGTTGTGAAGTCGCTCGTGAAGACAGTGGCCGTCTCAGTGGCGAGCGAGGGGACCAGGTTGAGACGGTGGAAAGGTGAGAGCATGGAGAACTCGAGCTGCAGGTTGTCGCCCTCGGGGAGGACAAAGGGCACCCACTGGTCCCAAACGTGCTCGGACACGGAGATGCTGTAAGACTATGCAGCATCAGCACCTGGATATCCAGTAGGTCAAAAAGCATGATCAAACTCACCACATCCGTCTTGATGCGATAAATCTCGGGGTTCGTCTCGTTGTGCCCCTTCTGGCGGTGCTCAATGTTGCCGACACGCAGCACGCCAATCTCCTGAAACGTCCATCCCGACAGCCTCTTGGCGAACTCGCGATTCTCGGGCTTGACCTTGCTCTCGCCGATGCGCGCGACATTGGCCTCCAGCCACTTATCCTGCAGCATCTCCACCGAGCCGAGCACCGTCACGCGCGCCGAGTTGCGCGCCTGCATCGTGGAAACCAGTGCCAACTGGCGTCCCGCTGCAAAGAGCTCTTCTGGGTCGACCGTCTCGAGCTGCTCCTTTGGATTGTAACCATAAGCAGTAGACGGGGCACGCAGCACCGGCGTGAGCAAGTGGCTCTGGCCGAGGAGGTGGCCCGTAACGTGGGGGAGCGCGAGGACAGCGCCGGGGATGTGGAAGTAGTCCTTTAGACCAGCGCGCACAGCGGCGGGGGAATCGAGGACAAGGACGTCGTGAGCTTCAGCGGCGGAGATGGTGTCGTAGTTGAAGTGGTCGACCACGCTACCTGTCCGCTCTGGAGGGAGGGTGATGTCGAGCTCAGAGAGAAGGGAGACGATGGACGTGGGTGCGGGTGTCGTGGATGACAGCGCTACGAGAACATTGCCCTTGGCGTTGACAAAGTCGACGAGCAGGTTCGGCGTCAGGTTGGGGCCCAGGCCTGACGGTAATTTAGCTTCAGTGGCACGTCCGCTTCCATGCAAGGCCATCTATACCTTTGACCTTGGTCGGCATAAAGAGCAGGTGGTCGTACGTCCGCTCGCCGAGGTGGAACAGCTTCAATTGCTCGCTGCGAGGCGTCTCATAGCTGACATCGTACCCTCTCGCTGTTGGGGCTCGTCAGCAGCAGCTCAGGGATACGCAACTAGACGTCAATCCAGAAGCACGCGGTCCCCTCACCTGTCAGGTCGCCGAGGAACTGCTTGTACGCATCCTTGTCGGCGACATCGTCCAACACCACGAGCAGGCGGCTGCCCGCCGTGCTCACTGCCGCCACCGCCGCGGCAAAAAGCAAGACAAGCACACTCAGAAGCGACCGCATCTTTTGATTGTGTGGGTTTTCGTCGTGGGATGTGTGTCGTGTCGATGCCGGCTGCCAGCTTATCCAGGTCGGTCGGGGAGCTTCGCGGCGAGCTTGGGGATACGTAGCCTCGCCAAGGCCAGCCTGTGGGGTGTGCTCAGGTAGTTTAGCGCAGGGGTGGTGCTAAGATAATCCGGCGGCTGGCGCAAGGTTTTTCCGGCCTGCAGCGCAATTGAGGCATCGACTGGCAATGGGCCGAGTTCAATTGGCCGCTGCCCGCGAAGCTCCTCTGACAACCGAACATCCTCTCCGACACCAGACATTGTCGCCAGTCGAGCCCGTATGTCGCCCCGTTGCGCGCAAGACCCTGAGACCGCCGAGATGCTGACCGTCGCAGGCCCACCATGTCGACCGCGCCGCTCTTCTGGTCCACGCCCCTCAAATACTGCCGCTGGGCAGCCCGCGAGCGTCCGGCCCTCTTCTGGTCCGTCATCATCGGCGCCGCTGGCCCCCTCGCCATGCCCATCGTCCCTCCCATCCGACACTACTTTGGCGACGTCGACCCTGCGCCTGTCCCTGTGACGTATCCCGGTACTGCTGCGGCCCCTACATGCTGACCTGCTCGAGGCGGGAGACGACCAGACACTAATCCTGGCATTTAGTTCCCAACGGACCCCGGAAACAGTTGGCCGGCTACGACGATTAGGGGAAACCAGGAGCGAGGTGGAAAGAGTCAGATCTGTGTCAAATCAGGGTCTCGCGGCCGGAGCTGCCCAGAGGTCCAATCGTGTACAAAACAATGGCGTTTTCAAGAAGGTAGATGAATGCTATTGGACGACAAACGGGACAAGCAAGTCCAAATCAACAATTAACGCTGCAAACTTTTTTTCGTGCCATCACGGTCGTTTGTAGCAGCCTAGAGAGCATCGGACCTGCGCTGCAATCTCTATGTTCAACTCTACGCCCCATCTTCAACACCCTCATAGCCGAAACAAATGCAAACAAATGCAGTATCTGCCGTCATGCGCTCATGCCTTCATGCTGGCCCTCGCATCGACACTCTAGACTGACGCGCTGTCACAGCCGCTCCTCACGGATACTTGGCTCCAGCGGCCCAGGCTCTACCTGTCTCCTCGTCCGAAGTTCCATTCATACTGGTTCATGTTAGCCACCATTATACAGGTCATATCCTAGGGTGTGCAAAGCTTACCACGCGGCCGTCATCATCCCCAGTATACAGACAGGTCGGCATCGGGGTGATACATGTGATGCCGGCCTCCGTATTCCCCCCCTTGTCGTTCTTGTAGTCGACATGATCCAACCTGCGCAGCAACTCCAGCGTCCACTTCCCTCCCGAAACGCTCTTGCGCCAGACGTTGACCCGACCCTTGGAGTGCCCGGTGAAGATGAGATGGTTTTCCAGCCATTCATTTCCAGCGCCTTCGTAAAACGCGCACGAGTGCACGTAGTCATCTTGCTCGAGACAGACGTTCTGGTCCAAAATGAGTGCGCCGTTGAGCGTGTACAAGATCACGTTGGGCCCTGAGCATAGCAGAATCTCCCCAGACACATCGTTGATCTGGGCACATTCGACCGCGCGAACCAGGGGCAGCTTGCGGATAAATGACAGTTGGTTGAGGTCCCATAAGAATGCCTGCCCGTCCGACGACGCCGTCACAAACGTGCTGAACGCTTTGCTCACCGTAATTGCCGTTACCGGCGTCTTGTGTCCAAACACGCTCGATCTTGGTATCAAGTCCACGGGCTTTCCCGGCGTGGTGTGCATCGTGTACACAGACACGACGCAGTCCTCGCCAGCTGTGATGAGCGTCTTGGAGTCTGCAAAGCAGGCGCAAGAGATCTGGCCAGTGTGCAAGTTTTCAAACAAACCGGCGGGCTTGTGCTCGTCAGTAAGTTTGCCATGTTGCACGACGCTGCGCAGATTTACCTTTCGGTTGTCGCTGAAGAAGAAGCGAATGCTGCTGTCCGCATAGCCCCACTCGAGGAACTTGTCGTAAGGAGGGAGATTGAGGCGAAGGGGAGGCGCGCACGAGAGTCGGTCGAGCTTCGGTGCGTAGACGAGGGATGCTACTCGATCATGACTCTCTGCTCAAAGACGTCAAAATCAACTCGATGCCAAGAAGACAGGACGGAACACTCTTACCTAATAGCGGATGACTTAAACAACTCAGCGAAAACACACCCGTGTCAAGCCTTCTAACCGGGCATTGTGTGTACTCGCGTGGGGGATGCGACTTGCTGAACACTTGATGTGGAGTCTGACCAAAGTTGTGTATCACTCCAGCCGTAATGGCCCTCTCGTTGGCATCCGTTATTCGGTCCAAGTCACTCGCGCCAGCATACGACAGATGGTGGAAAACGTTGAGGTTTTCAACCGCTGCCTCGCCCCGCTGCTTACAGCCAAACACAAGATCTATCCAATGATGCAGATTCTCGCTCACATATGGGCTCTCGAGCGCTTCGCGGTGCTTGGCTATGAATATTTTGGGGTCGCCTTTGGCCCAGGGAGGCAGTGCAACGTGATCGACCCTGGCGCCGTTGCTCTGGCGGCGACCAAAGTCGTAGCCGTTGATGTTCGTCAAGAATTCAGGGAGACAGAAAAACTCAGGAATGAGCTCTCTGACGTCAGTCTTGTTGTTGGATGAGGCCGACTTCCAAGCATCCCCAACTGACTGGAACAAGCGATCAGCATGGTCGAAGCTACCGCCCTGAACCAGCAAGTACGATTGAACAAAAGGCGGCAGGCGGATCAGATAAGAAGACACGATCATGGCAGACGAGTAGTGGGTGCCGTAGTGGAAGGGCGTTTGTCCGATCTCTTTCAGCGCGTTGTACGTCTCGATGAACCCAGACACTCGGCCTTGTGTTTGGCCTCCCATGGGCTTCGATAGGTCACGGAACGTTGCCGGGTCCTCGAGATCCAGGTCTTCACTTGTGTAGTCGGCGAGAATCCAAGGAAACACAGGATACTGTGTAAGATCGTTGAAAGTCCTCCCCGCCATGGTGTTGACCATCATTAGGTAATGGAAGTTAGAGACCTCGCCTCTCTGCCAACGCTTCATGATTGGATTCCAGGGCGATGAATTGAAGAGGGTGCCAAGCCTAGACCCCAGGCCAGCTCCAAATCCTTGAGGGGACTCGTCAAACGTCTTGAGCGCTTCCAGCCTCCAAGCATCCTCCGGATTGGGGAGCGCAGTCGCAGCGCTGGTATGGGGTGCCTTACTGAGCATCTTGACAAACAATTCGTCTCTCACAGTGGGGTTTATTGTTGTCAGCAGATAGCTGCGTCCATCTGTGAAAAAGATCTCGATAGCAACGTCGCGGAACAGAAACCGACGCTTGGAGACGCTGATAACATCTTGCCATCGCCATTGTCTCGACTCTTGATCCCTGGCGCCGGATATCTGCCGCTTTTCAAGTGTCTTGGCGCCAGTGACGACCATGGTGAAGGGATCACGCTCCTCTGGTGGAGCTTGCCACACATTGACGATGTCTCCGTTGGCGCACTGAAAGACGTTATCCATCATGTAAAGAGCGTCTTTGCCGACAATGAGGAGACCCTCGCAAGCCTCCAGACCGGTGACCCGCGACATGTTGTAAGCCGCCTGTACTTGGTCACCGTGCTCGAGCCGCCGCATGACCTTGCGGTTCTTGTCCTCAAAATTTTCGTCTCCCTCATTGGGATCATTTGGGTCGTCAACTAGCTCAAAATCGTCTTCCGGAGCAAATCCCGAGTCCGGCTGATCCGACAACGATGTGTTTTCAGGGTTGAGGTTTGAGGTCTCGTTGCTACCGTCCAGGTTTCTCGACGGCGGTGGAACCTCTGGCGTCCGCGTACGTGGCGTCACATTGGCGCCCGTGGTCATGCTTGAAGGTGCTGACGTGGTTTCGCCCCCTTTCTTCTTCGGTTGGTACTTTGCATCAATGGCCGAAGAGTCGGGAAGCAACCTCAATCGCATCCGGTTGCGCCCCTCTGTCCGGTCAAGTTTCCACTTGGCCGCCACGGGCTCACTGAAAACTGCGCCTGGCCTCCTCAGGTCCCGCTCCATTTTTCTGTAGGCTGCCGTGAGGAATGCCAGATCATCTTGCATGTCTTGCGACAGCCGCTGGTATTTGAAGTACTCCGAATTGTAGATGCTCTTCATCCATGCATTATTGCCGATCTCATGATTGAGCAGCATCTTTTCAGCGCTCATGGCGTCGGCATGCCACGTTCTCAGTCTCTCCTTGCGCTTCGACAGGCGACCTTTTGCCGTTTCAAAGGTCCTCTGATTTTCCGTGCTGACGAATTCTTCCCAAGTTTTTGCCATGCTGCCAAAGAACAGTCCGTCCAAGGACGGCCGGTGTTGATCCACCCATAGCACAAACGTCTCGTCGTCCACTTCAGTAAGCTTTTGGAAGTCTCGCGAAAGTTGCCTCTGGTCCGGCGTCATGCACGAGCGAATCATCGCGACGGATTCATCGGGCTTTTGAACCAGGATGATGCGAAGAAAATTAGCCGCAGCCATTCGGATAGGCGCCTTATCATCGATGAGCTTCGTGTACAGCTGGTACCAGAAGAGCTTCAAATACTCGTCGTCCTGTGCAAAACACTCGAGGATGGACATTTGCCAATAAGCTAGCTTGTTCATGAAATCCTTGGCATCTTTCCCAGTCACTTGAGCGGTATCGAGGTCCGAAAGTCGCAGCAAGATGATCCTGAGAAGGCAGCTGCGGATCGTAGAAAGTGCTTGGCTGCAGAGGCGAACACTCTTCAGTTTTGAAATGTCTGATCTCTGCAAAAACTCCAGCAGCATGCCACCAAAGTCAATCATCACTTCCGCTCCATCAATGAACCAGCCTTCGAAGATGGCCTCGGACATGTGCAAGCAAAGTCGCGAGAGATTGGTCAGGATGCGAGGCTCGCAGATAGCTTTTTGGTTCGCGTGGATTGTGTCGGATAACTTGGAGATCAGCTTCTTGAGGATATATGACTCAAAGTAAGCCTGGTGTTCTTGAAACCCTGGAGGAACCTTGGTGAAGAGCCCAAACCCAGAAAAGTCTTTCCTTGCAAGGACCTGGTCCTGGAAGACGGCGAGCACGAGGTTCAGCAGTCCATCAGATATGACACCGCCAGTGCTTTGCCCCGGCTTCTTTTCTTGCAGCTTGGCCACATGAGAGGCGGGATTATGAGAGGCTTTTGATGCGGTGAGGAGGACAAAGGATGATGCTCGACGAAGTGGCGTACCCTTCGGCGGCGTTGATTGCGGCGACGGCATAGCCTCGACGCTGCTCGTTCGCACGATTGGCGTTGGCGCAGAGCCACCTCCAATCGGCCGAATGATAACGTCGCTGCCCTCAAATGTAAGAGCAGAATCTCGCGAATTCAGCTCGACATCTGCTGTAACCGCATTCGTGCTGACAATGACAGGATACAGCGCCGACAGTAGCATGCGAATCCACTCAGAGGTCAAAGTGAAATCCCGAAACTCGGAAGATTGTCTGTGTAGCTCTTCCAGGAAGCGAACGGTGGTTTGGAGGACGCCATAGTGGCTGGCTACTCGATCGTAGTCCTTGGAGAAGGACACTATCGCACAAGTTAGCGAGCGCAACCTAGCGGTCATTTCAAACTTACATCGAGTTTCCAAGGCTTGAGCCAAGTCCATGGACTTGGCTCTATACCTTCCGACCGATTTCGCCGGCTCGTCTGAGGATGCCGTCTTTGTAGGTGATTCGGGATCGTCTTGATGTTTCATAACCTCCTTCAAGCCATGCTGGAGCATGGAAGTAATTATGATTAGTGACTCGGGATAAACCACCTTGCGCTTGCCAAACATGTCCACGAGATTGGCCTCATCAAAGTCACGATTAAAGTTGAAGTCGGCGACGTCGCAGCCGAACAAGATGCTGAAACATATCGGCCAAAGTGTTGGAATGTCCCAGAACCTCTTCAATCGATTCGCCATGATTGTGAAACCCCCCGATTTTCCGGAAAACTTGGATGTGTACGAAGATCCATGCGCCACAAGCAGTCTAGCAAGAATCTTGCACCCATGCAGGACGATAGTGGCGTCGTCCTCAGCCAGCAAATAGAGCAGCCACTGCGAAAGTCAAATTCATGTCATGGCGTTCCAAAGCCCAGTTCACTCACCTTGTTTGTCACTGTGCGGGCAAACTTCTTGATGTTGTTCAAGCTGCCCTTTTCACACAAGATACGAGAGTACATGATCAACACACGTGTGCCGAGTTGCTTCTTGGTGAGAAACCTGTATCCCACCGCTGGGCTTTGCGCCCTACTGGTGTCTCCCGCCAGCCTCTTCATCGGGCCAGGAGTGCTCGATCTCGAGAGGGCAGACAGTGGCTTCGGCATTCGTGATGCGGATAGCGCTGGTGTGTAAAAAGCATAAGTGATGTACAATGACAGTGACCGCATCACCTCTTGGCTCAAATTCGATTTGACAAGGGCATCGAAGGCTGCCATGAATTGGTCGACAACGTCGTCGTAAATTCCCTCCCCTTTCATGGCGTCCAGCAGTCTTTTGACGATACCTGCAAGACAAGTCAGCTTGGGCCTGATACATTTGCGACCAGGTACAGCTTACGCATCCGGATTAATCTCCTACTGTTAAACTCATGGTGTTTACTGTTAACAGCAAAAGTCATGAATTGCTTGTAATAGAGTTCTTGAACACGTGGTGCAGACTTTCGCCAAATGTCCAGATCAATGAGCAAGATTCGGTAAGCCAGCGGATTGACAATAAATGACTCGATTGGGTCTTTGTGGTTGTAGCCAACAAACCCCAAAATCAGGCTGAGCACCCGAAATGCCAAGCTGTCGCGGTCCTCATTGGAGATCATGAGCCGGGAAACGGGTACATCTCCGGTGGCCATATTGCCGAGCCCCATTTTGAATCGCAGCAGCATGCCCAATATGCCGTACCCGTTGTCTCTCTCCATAGCCTCGCTGTTCCGCCAGCTCTTGCGGATACAATGAAACATGATCTGGATGGCCCTGACAGTTTCCTCTACAGTGTTGGCTCTGTCTAGGAGTTTGAGAACCAGCGGCGTAAAGCCGGCGAGGCGCCAGAGGTTTTCGTCCAAGTAGGATGGCACAGCAACGATTGGAGTGCCGCGAAACGAAGCAATGCCATGGATCCGGAACAAAGCATCCGACAGGCTTGGAATCGCACAGTTCACGGTCAGAGGGGAACCTTCCTGGTTTGAATTGCGAAAGAGGTTTCGCGTGGAGATGCGTGGCAGGGAGCGAAGAAGACCCGTATCAAGAAACTGCACGTTCTCGGGAAATGTAGCGGAAGGGAGGATACTGAGCAGAATTTTGGACTCTGGAAGAAGTGAGCTTGCCTTTTCACGGACAGCTCGCAGGATGTCCGAGGTCTCATCCTTGCCGGGGTAAACAATTTCGTTGCGCAAGCCCAAAGCGGCAGACGCCCGGTACGTTTGGAAGCCCCCGAGGCTGTCTTGGAAATTTCCTTGGTAGCGAGGGCCAAGGCCATAGTGAACCGCCAAAAAGTCATCGCTCAGGACATCCTCGAAGAGATGAGCAGAGGCGAGGGACCAACTCGTGAGGACGACACCGGTACCTGTCTGAGCGGACAGCTCTCGCGGTGTACCCAGAAAGGCTTGCACCGGATTCGTCCTGTTTTGGTTTGAGTTGAACGACGCAAAGCTTTCATTGCTTCCATTCAGAAGCGGCGGCGTGTGCGGATAGCTGCAGCGGACCTGTTCTGCAAACTCGCCATTGACATACAGCGACGCCTTGCTCCCTGTCATGGTTTTCGGCCGCCGGTGGACGACGGCGATGTGATACCACGTCTTCTCACGGAAGACCACAGATTTGAATCTCACGCTAGGCTTGTTGGAGAAGACGGATGTCTGCAAAATGAAGTTTCGAGTGTCCCTTTCCAGGTACATGAGCACGAAGCACGTCTGAGAAGCATCGAAGACGCCAAAGATGGTTGTGTGCGCCTTGGGATCAAAGGTTTCGACGCGGATCCATGTCGCAAAAGTGTAGCCTGCAGATGACTGGGGAGGAAATGAACGGCCAAGACTGGGCAGCTCAAGGGAAGAGTGCCCGTGGAGCGACAAATCAAATTGAAAGAAAGGTGGCCCTGCATATTTTGACATCATCTCCAGGCAAAAATCTGCTGCCTCTGGCCTAGGCGCGGACAATAGGAACTGCGTGTCTGCGGGTTGATTGACTCCGAGGAACATGAGCAGTTTACAAGTGGCCAGCAATCGCTCTCGTTCAGCCTCAGCCAGCCACGCTGTACCAAAGGCCACCTGCAGAAATTGGGACAGGACACCGGTGGAATGTACCGCAGCACGATTGTATATGGACACAGAAATGGCGCGCAATATCGTCTCCAGTAGTAGGACCGCGCTAGGGTTTGCAGGGGAGCCATGCGGGCGCGGGATTGCTGTCCAGAAGCTGATGACGGCTCTAAGTGTCTCGGGGAAGCGTATGATGGTGTTGGAGTTGACCACTTCTCCAACACTCGGGCCAATGCTCTCTATGGAGCGCGCCAACCCGAGCTCCCATTGGTCGTCATCGTCTGCTTTGGTCTCGCCGTTGTCGCTTCTCGAGTTGTCCGCTGCCTCTGGGCGAAGTGCTATCGCGACCGACTGGCAAAGGAGGTCCAAGGCGTCGTTGTCAAGTGAGAAGGAGAGAAGCTTGCCGAAAACGTGACAACTAACCCATGGATCCGTCTCGGCGCCACCCAGGCCAATACTCGCAATGACCTGCTCGAGTGCCTCCCATCCGCCGCCTTCGACTCGATATCGAAAGAATCGCCTGTTGCCGGAATGGCCTCGCAGTGCTGCTGACAGAACAGTGAGACAGGTTCCAAGGAACTTGAAGAGCGACAGCATCTCGGCCTCTGTTCTCTTATGCGGGTCGTAGTATCCCGAGAAGCCACGGAGGGCGCCGAGCATAGACTCGAAGCCGCGAGCATGTCGAAAGTCGTCCTGATGCGTGGGCGTACCGGCTGCGGCTACATGTTGAGCAATTTTCTGCAGGTCCTTGATGATTTTTGCAATATCCGGGTACCCGTTATCGGACGGGGAGGCGACGTCGGAGGCAAGGCCGTCGAGCAAGCCATGGAGTACCTCAAAGGACTTGGAGCTAGCTGGGGTCGAGGTCGAGGTCGAGGCGCGGTATCGTCTGGGGGTGGACGCCATTTTCCGTTTCTTCGTCCCAGCACGACGTCGTTTTCATTCCAAGGCCTCCGTCCCCAGAGCCCCTTCAAGGGTCCAGGCTATCGCGTACCAATGCCAGCATTGAGAGGTGCGTGTTGGCTGGCTTGAGAGCTGCGGCGCGGGGCTCTCGGAGCTGATGGGAGCTACGTGGTGGCGGGAAGAGGGCGTTGTTGCTCTCCTCTGCGTGTGCAGAGAGTTGTAGAAGTCGTTGACGGCGTCGACTCTCGAATTCGGCGTTGCTTGTGTTGCAGTGGTGCATAATTTGCGAAACGCGTCTGAAGGCGGAAAGCTGGAGCCTGCTCAAAGGACAGGCCGTATTCGTCAGCCTTGGAGGCGTGGCTGGGGCCTGTGGCGGAGCTTACCTGTACGAGCGAGCTACGAGTACAGGTACGGTGCTGCCCCGCAAGAGGGGGAGCAAGAGACGCCATGCCGTTCCGTTCCACCTCCAATCTGTAACACGCACTGGCATACAGCTCCAGCTCCTACCATAGCTATTTTAAGAGTATGAAATCGTACCTTGCAAAATATGCCATCATATCAGGCTCATATCGTCCCCAAGACGCTACCTGATGGATGTATTTGTACAGCGGCAGGCATCGACCTCGGCAGGCTCTTGCGATACGGGCATTGTACCCAAGTCGATCTAGGGTAGGTCTGGCTACCTGGGGTTGCGTGGTGTTTGTCCATCACAAGAGCAAAGCAGACGGGTGCAATGAAGGCGCTGGTAGACTGGTTCTCATGCAGTGAGCAGCCGACAGGCACTAGTCGAGCTGTCGAGGTATTTCGAGCGTGGCCTGGGATGACTTCCAGGTTTGCTTGCGCTGTTGATCATTCGGTTTGCGAATCACCACGTGTGGAGCCTCTGTCATCAGTGGCAGCCGTGTCGCCGCTCTTCGGCCATCCTCCCCGGTCCACTGTGCAGACAACTGTCCGTGTATCAACAGACCCGCGCGTACGAAGAAGCTGAGCAGAGTAGCATCGATCTACATATGTTGAAATCCTCTGATTGTTGTCGATCGACGCTGGGTTACACGAGACGAACCTGGGGCTCGCCAAACACGACACGTGCCAGGGACAAGTGACCTGAGGGCGCCAGTCGGCGGGCCAAACTCCCCGCATTATTGACCCTGCCCTGCCTATGGGGCGCAGAGCGGTACGTACCTGCCTCATGCATCCGCGCACCTCTGCGGTTTCGGCCTACTGTAGCTGGCTGAGCAAGCTGCCTTGTTGGAGTCGCCACGATGATGATGACGACGCTGATGATTCCCACGGACCTGCTGGACCCTGCCACGCGAGCGACATGGTGAACAGGAGGATCAAGACAGGGGAAAATGCAAAGAGACAGTTTATTCTACGACACCGGTAATGCAGCTTGTCAAAGACCAGAGACAGCTCGCTCGGGCCGTGGATGGCGGCGCTCGGCTCGGAGCTGCTGGAGGAATCCGCTCCCCCTAGGCTGTCTCATCCACGCCGGGGACCAGCTGACTGCTCGCCCTGACTGACCCCAGCACCAGGGGCGCAAGCCGGTCGCTACCACGGCGCATCCTGGCCTTCACGACATCTCGTCATCGGCCAGAGGAATGAGGGTACCGCTATCGCGCTGCATCGGTTGGGGTCGACAGTGCTTATCGCATCGCTGGGGAAACCGCCATCGTCGCCTTTAGGCCCGCTGGGCCCCACCGAGTCGAGCGCGTGCAGCGGGCTCATGTCCTGCGCTAGGCCGCTTCGGGCTTGGGCCAGGCGGCGGCTCCCTATCCCCCCTTGTCCCCCAGCGCTGGTGCTTGGATGGATGCGTCACTGCCGCCATCGGCTGAGCGCGAGGCAGCACTGGCGCTGTCGTCGCACCTCCGCCTTCCGCCTGCGCTTATCTACGCCGTGCCTCCCCAGCCAGGCCTCGTCACCCTCTTCCTCCCATCATCCCCCTCCGCCATCCCATCGCCACCTCTTCCCGACCGCATCTCCATCTCACAGCGCCCCGTGTCATCACGCTTGGGGCTGTCGGCACTGCTTTTTCTTTTCTGCTGTTGATTTGCAGCTCGTTTCCTCGATTGTGTCGCAGGTAGACCAACCGTTGATTGCAATCACGTCATCACTATGCGCACCGTCCTCGCCCTCTCCGTGGCGGCCGTCGCCCAGGCTGCCTCCTTCAAGGTCGGCACCATCCACGACAAGTCGGCCCCTGTCCTGAGCTCTGTCCACGCCGAGGTCATTCCCAACGCCTACATCATCAAGTTCAAGGACCACGTCGACGATTCGGCCGCCTCGGACCACCACACCTGGATTCAGAACATCCATGAGGATGGCGAGCAGCAGCGCCTCGAGCTCCGCAAGCGTGGCGTTTTGGACGATGTCTTTTCCGGAATGAAGCACACTTTCAACATCGGCGACGCCTTCCGCGGCTACGCTGGCCACTTCGATGAGTCCATCATCGAGCTGGTCCGAAATCATCCTGATGTAAGTTGTCCCTGCTTTCCTGCTCCTGCCCCGTCTCGTCAGCCGCAGAAGCTGACTCGAATAGGTCGAGTTTATTGAGCGCGACTCCATGGTCCACACCATGCTGCCGCTCGAGACCGAGAATCTCGTGACTGAGGACAAGTGCGATGGCGAGACGGAGAAGCAGGCTCCCTGGGGCCTGGCCCGTGTCTCCCACCGCGATACCCTCAACTTCGGCACCTTCAACAAGTACCTGTTTGCTGCTAACGGCGGTGAGGGCGTTGATGCCTATGTTATTGACACTGGCTGCAACACCGATCACGTTGACTTTGAGGGTCGTGCCAAGTGGGGCAAGACGATCCCAACTGGCGATGAGGACGAGGATGGCAACGGCCACGGCACCCACTGCTCAGGCACCATTGCCGGCAAGAAGTACGGTGTCGCCAAGAAGGCCAACGTCTACGCCGTCAAGGTCCTCCGGTCCAACGGTTCCGGCAGCATGTCGGACGTTGTCAAGGGCGTTGAGTGGGCCGCACTCAGCCATATCGAGCAGGCCAAGGCCGCCAAAGACGGCAAGCGAAAGGGCTTCAAGGGCTCGGTTGCTAACATGTCTCTGGGTGGAGGCAAGACGCAGGCTCTCGACGCCGCCGTCAACGCCGCTGTCCGCTCTGGCGTCCACTTCGCCGTCGCTGCTGGCAACGACAATGCCGATGCCTGCAACTACTCTCCCGCTGCCGCTTCTGAGCCAGTGACCGTTGGCGCCTCTGCTCTCGATGACAGCCGCGCCTACTTCTCCAACTACGGCAAGTGCACTGACATCTTCGCTCCCGGTCTGAGCATCCAGTCCACCTGGATTGGCTCCAAGTACGCTGTCAACACCATCTCTGGTACCTCGATGGCCTCGCCCCACATCTGTGGTCTTCTGGCCTACTACTTGTCGCTCCAGCCTGCTGGTGACTCCGAGTATGCCGTCAAGCCCATCACGCCCAAGAAGCTCAAGGACAGCCTCATCTCCATCGCCACCGAGGGCGCCCTCAGCGACATGCCCGACCAGACCCCCAACAAGCTTGCTTGGAACGGTGGTGGCTGCGACAACTTCTCCAAGATTGTTGAGGCTGGTGGCTACAAGGTCAAGAAGGCCCCCGCTACCCCCAAGAAGATTGAGGACGTCGCCGTCGAGGACTTTGTCATTGTCAAGGGCAAGATCCTCGATGGTGCCAAGACTGTTAGCGGCAAGGCCGAGAAGTTTGCCAAGAAGATCCACGACCTCGTCGAGGAGGAGATTGAAGAGTTCATCCACGAGATCTCTGCGTAAGAGGAGCACCAGACGCGAGTACGCATGTAGATATGGCATGGAGCATATGGACATGGCGATACAAAGTGGATGACGGGGATGCTTTTGGGTAATGCAGTCTGTTTGTGGCGTAGATGTTTGGTCTCTTTTCTCTCTTAGTGTGTGCTCGATTGCATGAGGCATGGTCTTCGCTACAGGATGCATTTGTCTCCATCCGACCAATACAATTTCTTTGCTACACCTTGTGTTCGCCATTGCGCCTCGTGAAGCACCTCTTATCCATGTTGATGGGGCAGGCATTTCGCTACCGACAGCAAACGGAATTGACGTCTGCCGCACCCCATGCACCTTCCATGCCAGGTCGCTCGCCTCCGACCTTTGACGACCGATCACGTCACTCCTAAGAAGCCCTTCCGTCCTCTGCAATTTCCTGCACTCGTAAACAGCTTGAGCCTGGCTTCTCACACACACGACGCATCCCAACTGTTCCCAGCTCAAGCTCAACCACATGCTCATCCGGGCCCGACAATCAACTTTTCCCGTACAGCTTCTACGCGAGTGCCTCTCTTGATTTAGTTCAACTCTAGTCGAGCACCTTTTAAGACGCCTGGCGAGTTTATCCAGCGCTGATTTGGCTCCATCGCCGCCCACGCTCAACCACATCGCTGCCCTCCCTTCCATATCCCAGAGCGTACATCAACCGCATTCCGACTCCTGGAGAGAGGCAATGCTACGCTCCAATAGCTCCCGAAGCAAGGTACGACGTCACCTGGGCCGAAGCAAGTCCACAAACTCCATCTTCCGGGACCCAACCGTCAACTTCGTCAGCATTGAGCCCTTTGCGGCAGAGCGGGACGCCCACATCGCCGCGACGCTGTCGTACCATCGAGCTCAGGCTCAGACTAGACACAGCTGCGACATGCCGACAACGTCGAAGGGCCCGGGAAGCTATGCGTTGAGCAGAAGTAACAGCGTTGTGAGCGGCATTCAGTTGTCTCGCAGCAGTTCCGTCGTCGAGGACAGGCACGAGGGCTCTCCAAGGAAGTGCGCCCTAAAAAAGCGCCAAAGTGTGAGGTTCGCTGGACCCAACGCCAGGCCCAGACGACCTTTGGCTGCCAGAGCAAATCAAGTCCTGCTTCCACTTACCAACTTGAGGCTTCATGGCGTGCAGCGATCCGTCAATGACCTTACTCAGATGAGCTCGTCGGACAATGACGGCCAACCTTGCCACACCGACGCGGCTTGGAGATTTCGCTGCGTCGACCAGCTTCCGCAAGCAAGCCTTGCCATAGACGGCAACTTGAAGCCGATTCCACTCGCAATGGGGAGATTGCATAAATCGAGATCCATGTTTATTCCCTCCACCTCACCCAAACCAGAATTCGAAATTAGCAACGATACTAAGGAGCGATTGAAAGAGTGGCTCGTCGCGCCTCGACACATCTCTGAGGACAAAGAGAACGAGCCTGCAAGAAGTTTTAAAACCCAAAGCTTGCGAGCCCCCCAGTCCATGTCTTTCCTCCGAGGCCATTGCAGTAATGACCATTCGCGGACAAGTAGCCGAGCCGACAACGATCCATCCGGGTTCCTTGTGCAGGAAAGAATTCCATATTCGAATGGATGTCGTCGTCGCCTCAAGTCCCATTCATCTATGCTCTTCCGCTCCAAGCACCGATGGCGCGAGGCCTCGACGGGACTTCCAAGATCATTACGAAACAGCAGTAACAACAGCGCTGCGGTCTCATCAGCCTTCTCAGGTGATACCATACCCGTCACGAAGCAGTCAGGGCTACGAGTCACTGCCCGCAAAGTTTCGAGGACGTTGAAGAGCAAGTTGCTGGGACTATTTGGCCGCCCGAAAAGTGCCGACGATATGATGAGCGCTACACCGAGCTTCCCCGGCTCGTCTGACTCTGACATCGAGAGCTGCCATCGGATGGCCGATGCTCCAGAAAACGAGGAGGCGTCTATGTGCCAAGTCGCGTCTCATATACCTTCGCTGCACGCAGTGCCGTCAAGCCAGAAGCTTCATTCTCGTCAGG
Organism: Tolypocladium pustulatum; assembly: GCA_024340155.1. Taxonomy (NCBI): domain Eukaryota; kingdom Fungi; phylum Ascomycota; class Sordariomycetes; order Hypocreales; family Ophiocordycipitaceae; genus Tolypocladium; species Tolypocladium pustulatum. The sequence continues at coordinate 178,430 of JALHBY010000149.1, read as the reverse complement.
GTAGCCTCGAGAGCATGAACAAGGATCAGATCCTGAAAAGTGACGACAAGTCCCGCGTAACGAGCTGGGCCAACTCGAGCGTCAACACGGTGCTGAGCCAGGGCTCTGCTGCGGACTGGGAGCGACAACATCTTTCCGTCATCAAGGAAAACGGTATGCATGTGCCTTCATCTGCCGTGCCTTGCTTTAAGAATCCCCTTTTAGGTCCAGGTGCATTGATGACTACGCGGCCACCAGTGCCCGCTATCGACAGCCAACGTGTCTACTCGGCCTTGGCGAAACGAATGGAAGAGACGAGACAACATAGCAGAAGTATGGACAACGAAGAAAGCGTAGAGGGGCCCCAATTCAAGCCGAAACGCAAGGGCACTGTCGAACACGCCGGCGAACAAGACTGGCCTTGGCCGACGATCCGCTGTGTTCAGGGTGATGACGACGTCTTCCGGGACAAAGCAGACATTTCCCCGCCGCATGGGGGCCTTGAGTCGCGCGCTGAGGTTGCTGTTCAAGACGGGGGACGACTTAACTCCCAGCGCTCGGCATTGTACAAAGCCTACCCTGGCCCTACAGCCGGCGACGGTATGGGCCTGTCACCGCAAAAATTCAGGCAACAGCCAGATTTCGATACACCAAGTCAACGCCATGGCTCGGCATCTCTTGCCAGTCCGTCATGTCATCTCTTCCGAGCAGCGAGTCCTTTCCGCCGCGCTCTGCAGAAGACGATGAAGGAGCTACAAGAGCGTGAGCACTCGCAAACCCTTGACATGAGACATCTCAGCTCGCTCTCTGCCATCAGTCTTCCAACGCGTCGACCGAGCACTGCCGGGTCTGAAAGAGACATTCAAATGACGTATGCGGAGAGTGTCTATTCGACTGCTTCTGAAGATGCAAAGACATGCCAAGCTATGATTGGTGCGGACATGGCGGACAATGAGCTCTCCTCCCGGGACTTCCATCGCCGTGGTGACACCACAGTCTTTGCTGATCCGCCAGCTTACAACTCAGGGCTGGCGCACAGCCGTGATTTCTCCTCAGCTAGCTCCGTCGAGTGGAAGACATGGCTCAGCGCGAACGTATCCAAACTCGAAACTTCGTCCACAACTTCGAACACGGACGGCAGGGAGGTGTCTCATACCTTGCCTCTCACTGGTCACATCAGAGAAGCGGCTGAGATTGAGTCCCCTGGAGACACTAAAAGTTTTGGAAAGCTGATTCCAGAACAGCTGGTGATTGTTACGCCGGTCAACTCAATGATGGACAGTCCGTGTCGAAAGTCAACACAGGCCGAGCTCAACAAGACGGTAGCTGCCAAACGACCATCATCCCTCGCAGTCGACGAAAACTCCCCAGATACCTCTGAAGAACGCATACCATATTCTCGCGCCAGTGGTCTGCCTGAAGTTCCCTCTCGAAGTAGCTCCCGCACGGTGCCATCTCTGTCAAGCTTGAAGGCCAGTACAGGAAGACGAAAGGGGCGCACAGGGCCCCTCTTGCCTCAAATGCGTTCGCTCAACACCGTTGCAAACGCGACTACTCCCACTCCAGATATACAGCACAAAAGTCGGGCTATAGCCCACTTGAAAGAAGCTGGGGTATCGTCGGCCAAGACAAGCCCTGGACTCTCGGCAGCTGTTAAGAGGCAGTTTGGCAAAGCCAGCACAGGCTCTCCGAGAGGGAGGCAACCTTGTAGCTCGAGACACGATGTAAGCACGCCCAAAAGGGGAGATGATCGGTCTCAAGAGGCGATCTTTGGTGGCTCAAGCTGGGACGCGCAGGCCATCGGAAGTAAGAGAATGGTTGACTTGTTCCTGAGCAGCCGTCGCAAGCGCATTAAGGGCAGCAAGACGGGGACTGAGACTGAAGAAGAGAACATGTCGGTGGCATTCTTATGACAGCTGAGCGGCAGGGTCCAGTCGTCGTGCGCCTCTTTGCCGAGATGACTGGGATATGAGCACATGCAGTGTCGGTTAAGGAGTGCAATCAAGGCGAGGGCATTAGTATGGCCAAAGAGCTGAAGAATACATACTCGTAGTCTTTTTCCACCTTGCTAAGTCAGTGATAATAGATTGTTGTTTGGCACGCATCACGTTTTCTGTGACGCAGGGCTGATGTGAATCTCCCAGAGCCGGCTCAGTTCCTTGGGAAACAAACGTTTCCGTTCTTTGCTCACCCACACGCCGTAGTTTTCATGCGTCGACTTCTCAGCCAACAGCCCCTTTGCCTTGCCAGTGGCTAGAAAGTCAAGGAATTGGGTCGACACGCGCACGTACTCGCGCATCGCGCCCCGGACGTCTGTCCGCGCGCCAGTCGTCCAGCTCAGCAGCAGCGGCTCAATCAACGGCGCGTCCGAGACGCTGGGGTGCGCGGTGCCAAGGCAGGTAAGGAACCAAGCCGCCTCCGTGCGGTTCAGGATACCGTGTACGAGGTCACAGACTGTGTCGAAGTGCGGCCGGCCGTGGAACACTGTGTGCGCACGGGACCAGCTGTTAGAATGGACGACGAGGAGCGGCACGGCGACAGAGGTATCCAAAGGGCCGCTGGACTTTCCCGGATCCAGAATGATGCCAGAGGCTGCAGCGGTGTTTTTCGCGAGGGCCTGCAGGGCGAGGGTCGCGCCGTAGGAGTGGCCGCTGATGGTGAGGCGGGAGAAGTCGAGGCGGCCCGCCCATCCGCTGAACGTGGCCCCCTCGCTGCGCGTGTTGGCGGCGCGGACTTGCTTGCCGCTACCGTCGTCGACAGCGCGCAGCACACGGATTACTTCGGCGACCTCGGCGCCGCGGAAGGCGAGCTGCTCGGCCTTGAGGCGTGGGGTGTCGACAGGCCCATCCAGGTCGTCCTCGGTGAAATGCAGGAGACGGCGAGCGGGCTGGTTGGCAAGCTTCACCAGAGTGCCAGGACAGCTGCCGTCGCGGTGCTCAAGAGCGGCAACAACGTGGCCGCGGGAGGCGAGCTCGCCGAGGTAGGTAGTGTAGTCAGTGCGGGAGCTGGCGGTGCCGTGGGAGAAGATCACGACTGGGAATCTGTCGCTTGAGCCTCCGCCTTCAGAACCGAGCAACGGAACATCGACCTCGGCCGGAATCGTGAGGGTTCCAGCGATAAGCCACAGCGCAACCCTGAAGACGGGCCGTGTGAGGAAGCTGTTCAAGTGCGCGAACTTGGCGTACCCCTCGGCCACGAGGCTCAACGGGCGATTGAGCCACGGATGCGGCGGCAGAGGCGACCTTGCGCCCTTGGAGATGGGATAGTAGAGCGTAAAGAGCACCGTCTCGAGCTCGAAAGCGGGCGCAGCACTGTCCTTGAAGAGCGTGTTGGAGATGCGCCGAGGTGAAGGTAGCGGCACCTCGACGTCGACACTGCCAACGCCGTGCGTGCCTGTATAGCCTGGCAGTGGGGACGCAAACAACGGGACACGCCGAAGGAGGCACGTCAGGACGTAAATGAGCACGACGAGGCACAGAGTGTATCTCCAAGAGCGTCGCGGCCACAGCCAGGTCGCAAGGCGGCGCCATTGGGAAGACGCTGGTACGAGCCACCGGGGCTGCCACTTGGGCTGGGTGGCTGTGGGAATGGCGAGGGGCGCGTCAACGAGGGAGTCGAAAGAGTCAAGGCGGTCGAGCTCGAGGTCTGAGTCGGCCATGGTGGGTGGTGATGTGGTGAGCAGATGAAGAGAGAAGGTTCGGCGCGTGGTGAGAGGCGAGGTGAGGTTGAGAGCGATGACGACGCGGCGTTGCCACGCTACCGCTCATGATCGCCTGGCGGCGACTTACACGACGACTCACGTTGATCCTGTTGTAAGGAGAAAGCATTCACAGAATTAGGAAAAATGACATGCCAGCTGTTATTGTGCTCGTTTCAATAATCGCACGTCGCTGTCGCCATGTATTGTCCAAGATTTGAGCTGTCGGACAGCTGTGCCCTCGTCACGGCAACCTCGTCACGCACGAGCAGACTCTCCAAAGCTGCATGTTTCGCAGACAGTACAGCACCAGTTCAATCTGCCTGCTCAGCGCTCTTTGTGATGGGCTCTTGTTGGTCCTGCCTCAAGTGCGCACGCCGTCAAAGGAACAAGTGGCCCTGAACTTTGTGTCCTGTCCGCCTGCGTCAAAGCATATCGCAGCGATCTTCCTCCACAACTCTCGCCCACAACTCGATTTTCTCGTCCATCATATATCCGCCTTGTTGGGACTCTGCAAAAGGAAAGAAAGGAACCTTAACCCAGAAATCTCCGTCATAAGCCCCGGCGAGAACACAACGTCGAGTACAAATGTCCCCCACCTCAAGGTCTGGCGGTGGTGCGCGGTGCAGGGACACGGATGGTACTCGAAAGACATCGAGGGCGAGGGGAGCAACGACAATCAATGCGACAAGTGTGAGATAGAGAGCGCCTTGCAGGGTATGAAGCTGGGAAATGGGCTGGCGAGACAAGGCGGGAATGCGACGGGTAAAACGGCGTGATTGATAGCTCCTGCGGCTGCTCGGTTCGAGGCCGTCGAAGTCTGGAGCCATGTCCAATAGATCGGTTTGCGAGACGTGTGTGTTTGCAAGTGCTCACCGGAGTGCTCGGCCAGCTCGCTTAAGCGGTTTGCGGCAACGCAGCGAGCCATGATTCCCTGAGTAGACGGTAGAGCCTTCATATTCGAATCAACACTTTGCAAACATGGTTGGCGTGAGCATACGAACAATTATGTTTATGGCTGCAAAAAGCCTTCAAGCGTGCCATTTCTTCCCAACATCTCTGCCTTGTCAGCTCGAGTTGTTGGTTTCTAAGGGAGGGCGCCAGATATTTTCAAGTCCTTGCGGAAGTACCGCTCCAGATCCTTTGGACGAGGGCAGAGCAATTCCTACCCGGCCCAACAAGATTTTGTTTTCATCACTCCATCTGCATACTCGTCTCACGCTTTCAAGTTAGGATCCTTCAAGAACCTTCTCGCTAGTGCCAGTCCAGAATGTTACGATTCTCCGTCTTTAACCCGAGACAGTGTTAGCAGTCAGCTGCTTCGAGGCATGGTATGCAGGGCCACTTATTAGTCTCAATGTATGACTGGTATTATGCCCAGGCCACCCGTAGAGGAGCTACGAAAAGAATAGTACCGTGGCGAAACAAATGTCACAGTAGCTCAGAGTTGAAATGCTTCTATCGACTCAATATTCAAGCACACGACGAAAGCATTAGAGTACCAATGAAGCAAGCCGCCGCCACTGCCGTCTGTACAGGTCGGACACATGCAGCGTCCTTGTCGGTTCTGATAGCACCCGGGTCTTCGCCGGAGTCGAAAACGCTGTGGCCAGATTCGCCGCCTGGCTAGAAGTGCTACTCGCCATAGTCTTGTCGATCTTAACAGCGCACGGACTTCCCTCCCTCTTGGCTTGCTCTCTATGATCGGACATGCTGTTCCATTTTGTGGTATTATGTCGACTACTTGCCCCAAAATCGGGCACTCGGGCCCCTGCAAGACGTCGGGTGTCTTGCCTTTCCCGCGACCGTCGTCCCTCGACGACTCAATACCAAAGCTTGAGTTTCCAGAAACGAACCAGGGATCGCACTTCTTGGAAAGGCTGTCCCAATCCACATACCACTGCAACACGTGTCGCTCACCCCAGTACGTGTGATTTATCCACTCCGTGACGACGTTGTTGGCGACGAGAATTAAGGGGTCGGTTGCATCGTTCGGGATAGCGAACTCTGCCCCACCGTATGAGAGGCCGGACGGAATGTCGTTGACGATTGACGTGATGCTCCAAGCGAAAGTGTAGTTGCCGAGGGCCCCGACGTCTGTTAGGTTTTGTACAGCCAGGTCGATAGGGAAGACGGCCGATGGCTTGTCTACCTCGTTGCGCGGAAAGATGACGTCGATTTCGGAGAGAGTCGAGCCCAGTGCCGCGGCTGGGCGCCGCGGCTGCCATGGCCAGCGCCAGTGCTAGGAATCGCCGAAGCGGCACCATCGGTGGCGGTTTGGGCGTAAGGACGCCCAGGGGCCGTGATGATTGTTATTGGTTAGGATTTCGTTGCTAGTATCCGACCCCGACTGGCACCAAGAGACCGCCAAAAGTCGCGGGGGAAGCGCTGGGAAATATCTTAAAGTAAAATTGAGGTACCGTAATAATATGGCGGTGGGCGACCGTTCACACTCGCTAGAGCAGTGCGTCGCACGGCTCAGTGAAATGAGAACGGCCTGGACCCCCGAACCTCTCCGACGTCGTGATTTACCGTGGTATGCAACAGTACGCCTGTCAAAACTTAGCGGAGCTAGCGTACATGCTAGTTTTATGCATATCACAATGACTTGTCGAAGTGACTGGAAAAGCGCGATGAACACGCGGCGGGTACTCAGAGCTTGGGAGCATGAACCGTGTAACCAACATCTTTACGCCTGCTCGCGTCATTTCCGCTACGAGGAGGATTTTGCTGGCTAGCGAAAAAACACATGTGGCAATGGGCAGCCCGGCATACTGACATGGTTCATCTGCGTTAATAAGAAACTCCTAAAGAGATAAAGAAACCCCGCGATGTAAGGGATCTAGAGGCGATATATCTTAACATTGTCAATGGTTGTCACCGTCTGGTATACTCGGACACCATCCATGCCACTGCTTTTAGTCGTGTCTCTTATGCTGATCTTAGGACGGCTCATGTCGTCAACACGGGCAGAAATCAGTCCCCGCTAGGCTGCGCTGTTATGTGGGCTGCCCAGTGAAGGTGAATATCTGCCCTCACGTTGCTAAGCTCCGGCCAATCATGGCTAGCACGACCAAGTACGACGAAGCCTTTGGCTCCGATCCCAGCGTAGTGAACACTGTACGCCTCTGTGCCGTTCCCAGGATTAGAAGCACGGAAGAGTAGACCGGCATTTCCGGCGTTTCCATTTTCAGTTTTAGTGGTAGCAGCTTCAAAGAAATCGACAAAGCTGGTATCAACAGGTGCTTTGCCTTCGGATGAGCGACCGGCAACGAGAATTCTGTCAACAATGGAGGAAATCTTTGCTGGAAGGCTGGGCCGCTAAGGACAAGAGTCCTAATTAGGGATGTCTGTTCGTTGTCGTCTCTAAGGTTCAACGAGCTAAGTCTGTGAAAGCCTGTTCCCGGTGTTCTAAACCAAGGAAACCAATTGCAGGATGCAGGGACAATAACACGTGGACTACGACATGCAAGGGCCGTCTGCACGCAGCGTAGATATGCATTGTTGGCTATGTTGGCTTATGGAAACGGGAGTTGGCTTCGGGATGCGTCGCTCAGCCAAGGTAAGGTCGAACCGTGTCAGAGCTCGGCATGGCCTGACAAAGAAAATATATAATTATATCAGCCTCCATCAAGGCGATGACAGACTTCTGCTGCCACTCCCCGCAGGCCATTTCGTTTCCTCTTTTCCCAGGTGATATCACTCTCTTTCAGGAGGTAGTTTCGGTCTTTCATACTTCAGGCTTGTCGACGTCATGTTGGTCAAGCCGACTGTGGTTGCGGCCGCCCTTTGTTTGGCACTTAGAGGCGCCCTGGCTACCGACATGCCCTCTTTCCGGGCCGTCGATCTCTACGAATGTCCCGAACTATATTCGGTCGTGGGCCTCAAGACTACCAACCGGACACGCTTCAACAACACGAAGACCTCAAATGGTGCAAAATGAGACAATGTTGTTCAGTCTGCCTGTGCATATACCCCTTAACGACGCCAACAATCACTCTGTCTTCTATGCCTGTCTATCTTCGCGCGACCCAGGAGTTGAATCCCGCATATAAGGTATCCACAAGAGAGCACAAGCAGTCGGCGGCCTCCTCTTGCAATCGGAAGTCAACGTCCTACAGTCTTCAGTCAAGAGGAAGGTTTCCCATTTCGCCGACGATACATCCACCGCTATCAAAGAGCTGCAGCCAAATACCTGGACATATTCACCTCGGATAACAAAGAGATTATTTACTTTGCGAAGCATGGTACCTCGGCTATTGACATCTATCTGGACCGCGACCTTCAGAAGCAAGGCTTCGCCGCCACCTTGATGCAAAAGCTCAGGACTATATCGTCTCTGGGCCGGAGCTTTTCGAAACTGCTCTTTTCCAATTGTGTGGCGACTGGCGCGACGCCGATCGCCGGTATCCTGGCTGTCGGACTTGATGGACTTGACTCCATATTCGCCGTACAAGAGTTTGTTAGGACCTGGGCAGAGAGCAGATGCGTTACGAGTTTGGGCGGCTCCAGCAAGACCGAGACAATGGATATCGCTCATGTCTCCGCGAATTTCGTTCTCGGGAATAATGAGTTAGTCGCCAGCAGCAACAGCACCATCAATCCACAGAGACGTTTTGCTTCGTCCTTGGTCTGCACCGCAGGCCTGACTGCTGGCCGAGGCAGGTGGCTAGTGGTGACAGCTGCGCTGGCCGTCAAAATGGGCATCTCGCCCGCTGACTTTACCAAGCTACATCCCGAATCCAACTTTTGCTCAACTCTTCAACCTGAGCAGTGTTTTGCTGCGATTCTGGAACGTTGCCGGATATGCAACCAAAGCCGGTGCCGGATGGAGGTTGCCACGCATATTTGATAGTTGGGAAACACCTGTGCCAAAATCGCGGCGGCGAATAGTCTGGAGCCTGATGATATCGAGAAGTTCAACAAGAACACATGAGGCTCTTCTGGATGCAGTAGCCTGTGGCGAAACTCAATCATCTGCCTGAGCTCTGGGTCGCCACCCATGCCGCGGCCTGTCGCCAACGCAAAGTGTGGCCCTCAGGTTATTACTTTGTTTTTGTCCTGTGCTGGTAGAATCACACTTGTCTAGAGAGCCTGGCTGATGCACTCATAGATCCAACAATATGGATAACATCGATCTTGATGGGGTAAGGTTGTTGTAGCCAACTTGGCCCTGACCGTATCGAAACATTCAAAGGCTAACATCAACAAGAGTACCCCGACACCCAGATATTACAGGCATCCCGGCAGCCGATACCCACGACGGAGAGGGATACTTAATTTTCTCAAGCATAGCGGCCTGTTGATACTTTGAGCTGCCAGCGCATCAGTCATGGTGAGCGGTCACATTTCACAATGCATCTCGGCTTTCCTAAATTACCCCGCTCTGCCGTCAATGTCCCGATGCATACAAGACCTACCGACGCTGTGCCGGTCTCTTCAAGCTGCCAGCCTGCCTGACAACTGGACGGATGGATGATAAGGCCGAAATGGACGTCGAGTACCATTGGGGGCCCAATCGCGATGGTACGACGGCTGCGAAGAGCGTTCGTCTAATCGATCGGCAGCCATGCATGATAAAGAGCCGTGACGCTGGTGCAGACGCGTACGTGTTTACGGCATCTACAGGGCAATGTTGTCTGTGGAACATGGCGACGGGTGACATGTTCAAGTATGTTCAGCCCGCAGATCTCGATTGGCATCCTGGCCGAAATGAGGAGGCCGGCGGGAAGAGGCAGCGTGAAGGAGGAGCTCCAGCCATTGTCTCATGACGTCGGTTACAATCATGACGTAGTGAGTTCAGTTAGGAGATGGATACGCCCAGAGGGTCAATTGCGCATGCAGAATGCTACATGCATGGCACCCGGAATGAAATTGCCAGAGACAGCCGACCCAAGCTACATATGCATGCCGGGCCGAAAATGGTAATGCAACGGCAGGCCGATCGAGCTGAATATGCATGTCGGGACGGAATGGCAGTGCATGTGTCATATGCATGAGACGGCTCGAACAGTATCGGTACTAGCACATGGAGCGCAGGCAGCTAAAAGAGAACGCGTCTACCCAGCATAGGGATATAGGCAATTGAAGCTTGTAACCAAGAGAGCATCTCACCAGTATAATGGCATAGACGATACACCAGTGCATGGGACCCGTGGTGTGCCAGGGCCCCTGGGCAGTGGGATGCTGTCCCTAATAAGAAGCTCAAATGGTTATCTCGTAAGTCTAGCCAAACGGCCTCTCGAACAATTGCTTCAAAGATCTATGCTGAATGCGTCAAAGGATAGATGATGGAGCGTCCTTTGTAGGTGCGAAACCTGTCGAACTTGCCTCAAGGTCCGTTTCATCTGGTGGTTGTAATAGAGAAATGTCACACGGAGCGCTCACAGCCCGTTTAGAGCATACGATTAACGATGTGAAATAGCCTTAATCCTATATAAGAGAATTGCCTAACGAGGCGGTCTTTAATAGCTAAGCTATGCCCCTATTATAGGCTTACTCGTAATTAGGTTATTCCGAGCGTTAAGCTAATTAAGTAACTACGCCCTTGCGCTTACCTTTATATACCCCCTATTATAACCGCTATTATAAAGCCGGTAATAATACTAATTTTACCTATTCTTAGTAGTTTCTTTCTAATTACTTTAATAGCGTTAAATGCCACTTAAATAACTATTTAAAGTAGTCGAATTATTCGCTTAACGAGGCCTTATTATATATATCGTATACTTACCTTTACTAATAGCCTATACTAGACCGCATTACTATTTTATTAGTTATATTTAATATAAATAAATACTTATATAGTATAGTTAATCTATGTATACTATACCTAATAATTCGAGTATCTATTATATATTCTATTAATACTCTAAACGAGTAGTTAATTAGTCTCGTAACCGCTTTATATAAGTATATAGAGCGCCTTTCTTACTCGCGCTAAGCTCTTAAGTTCTTTATTATTATTATTATTATATTACCTACGCTCTCTAACTCTAACTCTAAGATACCCGCTTAAGCTCTCTATTAAATAACTTATAGATATTACTATAGCGCTTTCCGACTTTATAAGCACTACTTAGTTCGTTTTCATTTCGCGTATTAACTAAGCTAATAATTAGTAGCTTAATATAGCTATTATAGCTAAGGGCGCTCTACTTAAAGAAGTAGCTAGGGTTAAGTAGGTCTCCCCTCGACGAAGTAAAAGGGTATACCTTCCTACTATACGCCTATCTCCCTCGCCGCCGCCGCCTAAGAAGAAGAAGAAAGAGAAGAAGGAGAAGCCTACTCCTAAGGAGCTATCTAAGGTAGAGGCTAGTCTTCCCCTCGATTCTCTATACCTCGGCTACCTAAAGTTAGCTATTAGTAGTAAAGGCGCTTTCTAGAAGTACTTAGAAAGTATAGGCAAAAGCGCCTATTATATAGCTTACTATAAGAGCGGCTATATATATCTTCCTCTATAAGTACTCTTCTTTTCTAACTAAGTATTACTTTAATTAATTTATTACTTAGCCCGGCGCCTTTAGTACCTTTTACTTATTATTTATTACTCGCCCTTATTAAAGGTAATAAGAAGGTATATAAGCTCTATTCCTTATATTCCTTTACTTATCGCTAACTATTATATAGCTTAAAAATACTATAAAGATATAGTAAAGCTTGCCTTAGAGATAGTTAAGGATAAGTCTAGGGACTAGTTTAGTAATAGAGCGCCGCTAGCGGCGGCTCTAGATATTCCTAGTAAGTAAGAAAAAGAGGTAAAGTATACTTAGTTATATAAGTTAATTAACTTCTTCTTAAAGTAATTTTACCTATTAACTTAGTGCTTTTCTAACTTATACTTACCTATACCTTCTCCTATATATAATTATAAGCTATCTACTATATTAAGTAATACTTAGAAGTACTTAAAGTACTACCGCGAGAGAGCCTTTATAAGGCTATCTATAA
>JALHBY010000149.1:43999-166794 GCA_024340155.1 Tolypocladium pustulatum | reverse complement strand
TTAGTTAGAAGATATATAATTATAAAGGTACCCTTCTAAGCTTCCTACTATAACTATATATTATAAATATCTATATAGTATAGATATATAGTTAATTATATACTCTCTTCTATTATAAGCCGAATAGTCTATTAGTTATTATAGTATATATCCTACTTATAACTAACTTCGAACCTTATATCTCTAAATAGTCTTCTTAGAGCTATCGTTTCCTTAGTATATTACTTAAGTATAAGTAGCTCTACCTTAGTTATTAATATAGTTATAGTAGCTTATTAAGTTACTTACTATAGCACTAGGCTACTAAAGAGTATAATAAGATATCTTTATAATAATTTATAGGTTTCCTTATTATCTATAAAAGAAGCATCGCTCGCGATAAGTAAGGCTTGCGTTTCTAGCATACCTCTATATTACGATCTAAGCTTTTACGTATTATAAAGGTATAGCTTAGCTTACTCTACTATAGCCTTATACTTAGGCGCTAGATTCGTTAGGAACTATAAGAGCATTAATACTAAAAAGGCAACGTTAGCTTTAATTATTATTACTATATAGAATATTAAACTAATAATCTCCTAATACTCTTTAACCTCCTAAGTAATAGCCTAGCCTATTATCTACTTAGTAAACTTAACCGCTAGAATAGAAATTACTAAATAGGAATTCCGAGCTATTAACCTATACTATAGGGCTATCTTCTCGATATATGCCTTATAGCTTAGATATATCTTATACTTACTACGGTCCCTAATAATATTAATGCTAAGGAACTACTATATATCTCCTTACTTATATAGCTTATATACTATCTTAAGGCTATTAATAAGCTCGTTCGCTACTAATTCGTAATTCTTATAATAAAGGACTAATATATTATCTATAAAGAATAGGATAAACGCGTCTCGAGTTTTTATATAGTAGAGGTAAGGCTCTTTATTACTCGATACTAGCCTAAGCCTCTTTAACGTAGAAGTAAACTCTTTAAACTATAAGTATAGAGAATTATAAAGTCTATAGAGAGCTTTCTCAAGCTCTATATACTTACCTAACTACTTAAATCTATCCAGAAGCTTATATATTACTAGCATGCCTTAATTATTACGCGTTATATTAAGAAACGCATTCTTAATATTAAACTACTTAATCTCGAGGTTAAACTATACCGCGATAGCTATTACTATATAAAACGAACGCGCTACGAGCGTTACTATATATATATTCTCGATCGTTAAGCGTTCCTATAGGTCGCCGTATATATAAATCTATCCTTTATATCTCTCGAGCTTACCTTCCTTATTAAACTTATAGTTAAATACCTATTTTAAGAATAGTAGTTTCGTCTACGCGTTTAAATACTTAATAACCCTCTAAGTACCCTTTTATCTTAGCGTATCGATTTCTAACTACGCTACTTTCTAAAACTATATACTAAGTAAGTAATATAGTATCTCTCTCTAATTCCTTAGTAGTTTAGCTAGGTCTTTAAATATATATTCCTTCTTTAAAGGTACTATATTAATCTAATCCGCGCTTACCTATATTACTACTATATTAATTATAGTAAATACTATCTAATAGCTCGGTAAGTTATCCCTCTTAGCTTCTTGTTAATTAAGTAAGAAAGTTATAAAGAAATCGTCCTAACCTATACTATCGATTATACTATAGGCTCTATACTAACTATATATTTTCCCTTAAGCTCTATAATTACCTATCTTAGCGCTTTTACGTATTAGTTATTATATTACTATAATTATTTCCTTAGGGTTTATCTATAACGGCTTAGAGGGCTTACTTAGTACCTCTTCTTAAGTATTGCTTTACTACTAGGTCTACTCTTTACTTACGAATAGATCTTCTTATATTAGGATATATACCCCTAAGGCTAGCGAGTCTATATAGCTACTTACTATCGCCGGTAAGGGAATGCTCTATTAAGTACCGCCTATACTCTACGTTTACGCGTTATCTTATATAAACTCTAGAGTCTCTCGAGGTATTTAAAGTCTAGTCTAACTTAGGGGAGTAGCTAGTTCTTCCTTTTACTACTCTAGCTACTTTAGCGAGCTTTATACTAGCTATAAGTCTATGCTTACCCTTAAGTTTAAACCTAAGTCTACTTAGATAGGTATTATAGGCCTATACTATATCTCTTCTTCCTTATCTAGTTCGATAGATAACTTATATAACTACTATATAGGAAGCTTAGGCAAGCTTTTCTTTATTATAGAGTAAAAGAGGTTCTTATTAAATATAGCATTCCTAGTTATAATAACCTTCTTAAGGCGAGGGATTTAGATATAGTAAATATTAGAGGTAGTATACCTAATTAGATAACTAAGGATCCCTCTAGGGCTTACTTTAAATCGTCTTCGGTCGCGCCCTACCTCCCTATCTCGATTAAGAGTATATATATAGTAACTATAAACGTAAATCGCGCTCTAATCTAGTCTTAGGTCGGCCGTCTACTCCTTAATCTAGAGAGGTGCTTCCTTTCGAAACTACTATTCTAGTACTTTATTTAGGGACTTCTAATTATTATTTTATACTAGGCTTATATTAAGTAAATAAGCCGCTATAACTATACTTTTTAGCTATAGGTTCTTAGGTAAGTATACTCCCTTAATTATCTTAATAGACTTAGTAATTACTCCTTGGCCTACTCGTTCCGCTATGCCGTTTAGTTTATATATAAACAGCGGAGCGAGTTCTAGCTATATACCTTTAAAGCGCGCTTAGTATTAGAATTATATATCGCCTTTAACTACGATTATAGCCCCCTCGTTATCCTATCGAAGAATATATATTAAAAGACTAAACTATCTCCTTACTTAATACTTAAATTAGAAGAGAGCGTTAAATATAGTAATCTACTCCTTAGTTAATAGTAGTTAAGCTTTTACCTACTTACTATATTTATCCTTTATTACTAGTAGCTATTCTAATCTATTATAGCCTTATTAATAATCTTATAGGTCCTAATAAATATGCTAGAATAGCCTTAGTAAACGTCGGTTTAGTAAATAGTATAATATAACTTACTTTATATATATTAGAGAGTATGCCTTATAATCTATATACTATATACCCTTTATCTATATATTCCGAGCGTTAAATACTAGTTCTATAAGCGCTACTAGCCCTAAGTATCCCGATCTTAGGTATTATAGCTTTTCTAAGTCCTCTTATAGTCTTAGTTAGTCCCTTATTAGTCGCCTTAGTTATATTAAGCTTTATTCTAGTCAATAATATACTACTATATATATTAATATATTAGTAGAGCTCGTTAATATCTCTATAGTTTATATTAGGCTCGGTTACTAAGTAGCTTATATTAATATAGGTCTTATAGGAATATAAGATATTAAGGGCTTATATTTAAGGAAAATAAGGTTATACTTCTATAAAAGCCTACTTATTATAATACTATTCTCTAGCATTCCGTAGTATAGTAAGTAGTCGAATCCTAAATACTAGATATTAGCTCTACGTAAGAGCAATTCCGATATAATATTTATATAGAAGCCTTTAACTATAGCTATATTCTTAAGAGTTAAGTCTTTAGTATATAGGCCGTTAATACTATTAAAGATCCCTTTAAGTACTCGTTTACCTTATCTATTAAACTTAAATAAGCTACTACTTACTTTAATATATTCGATCGTATTTATAGGCTTAAATAATCCTAGCTTAAGGAGGTCTACTATATTAACTAAGTATATTATACTATAGCTATCTAGAAAAGTACTCTATAAGAGTATATAGGCTCTAGAGCTAAGTATAGTATAGATACTATAGAGAGGTAGAGGTTATAGTATAATGGTTAGGTAGTGAGGATAATACCGAATGGAAAATAGTATTTAATATAGTTCTCTGCCTCTGCCTCGTAGACTAATAAGACTGAATCTTATCCGAGGAAGAATCCCTTCTAATTAAGGAGGGGTCTGTATATATATAAGGTAATCCTATAGTAGCTCTTTGGCCCTATAGTAATATATTGAGTTATCTAGTAGCGCTAAGATAGAAACCCTAGCGCCACGCTGACGATTTGGTTCCGATACCTAAGCGATATACTAAGTAGACTATAAGGGATTCCTAACTTAGAACTTATCCTCTGTTGCGACCGAGCATTAGGCTTTATCCGCATAGGCAAAGTGCTATATAAGGAAGCCGGGTTCCTCTAGGCTTTTCGAGCCCTAAGGAAGGGCAATAGCCTATAGTTACTTTGGTGTACGCTCCTAGTAACTCTTTTATAACTACCTCCCCCTCTCGAGGTAGACGTCTCGGCTACCTTAGGGCTCTATATAGTAGTTTTATTTCTATAGTAAGTTAGCTTAGGCTCTTGAGAGTTTCTAGGGTTTGTTGCCTATTACGTCTAGGTTCGGGGTATTATTAGGGCTCTATATTATGTTTATTCTCTTTAAATGCACGTGGGTATAGTTGCTACCCGGCAACCACTCGCGGTTCGCTGTGTAGTCGGTATAATAATAGTTCTATAAAGTATACGCCTATTTTCTCCGTTAACTCTTCTTTCTTTTCTCTTCTTTATCTTAACCTGCTTTTTAGCCATTAAGATATTATTTTCGCCTTAGCCCATTCTTCCTATTTTCTCCCCCTCTTATACCTATTGTTTCTTTGAGTTATTATAGCTCCTACTCCTCGTACTTCTCGCAAGCCTAAGGCTAGTCGTCTGTCTAGCTTTACCTAACGTCTTCGTCGTAGTAGCGTGACTAGGTCGCCTATAGCGCGCCGACGTCTTCTTAGGCGTCCTCGCCGTGATAAATCCCCCTTAGGTCGTTCGCCTAAGTTAAGATTAGGGGATTCGGTCGAGGATCCTACGGTTAACTCGGTCGCGACTCGTAAGCATTCCCCGACGCCCCCGGTAGAGGCGGCGGATAAGATAGACTTAGATAGCTCGGCCGCTAAGTCTCCTCGTTTATCTACTAGTGGTAGTCAGGCGCCCCAGGGGCGTACTACTACCGATTCGTCTACCGCCGACAGAAACTAGTTAGGTGACGAGGATCCTACTAGCTATTAGCAGGATTTAGGTAAGTCTTCCTCCCTTCCTGAGCCGTCGAGGCAAACTATACCTAAGTAGTCCTAGGTAGGTGCTAATAAGATAGAGACTCCTCCCCGAGCCCCGACTTCTAAGGGGGACCAGGAGGATCCCTATGCCGACTCTTAGGATAATGCTAACGTAGGCGACGAAGATGGTGCGGAGGGACTAGCCACCGTTAGGGTACCGCGTCGGTCCCGATCTAAGGTCAAAGCTCGCCCCGTTCGGGAGATAGGGGTAGCTCCCCTCGAGTCTTAGTATATATACTATCTTCGTACGTCTATTATTATATATAAGAGGATAGACCTAAAGCCTTCCGAGGTAATCGATATTAGGTATATATTCTCTAGCGTTCGGGCGACGAGATACGAGTAGTGCTACCGTCGCAATAATAGTTATAGCTAGGTATATCTTTTGCCCTTTAGATCGTCGTTATTTACTTGCTAATCGCTACCTAGGCGTTCTTAGGTATAGCCAGAGACCGTTCCGACTTAGTCGCCGTCCTTAAGCAACTTCGTCGGATAAATCTAGCGAAGATTAGGGACGATAACGAGGACGATGGGTCCGATGATAGCGTCTTCGTCTTAGACGAGGATAAACGCCGCCGCCTCGCTATAATATTATAGTATTTATACAAGGCATTCGACGCTTCGTACTCGGCATATACTAAGGAGTATAACTTAGCGGGTACTAAGAAGACGACTAAGGTAAGTTCGGGTTCGTCTCCTATTCTTCGGTAATCCTTCGCTAACTCCTCCCTAGGAGGAATCTAGGGTATACCGGGCGTTCGTTAGTAACCGCTTCGAACTCCTAGTGCGTTTAAACCCGGCTCCTCCGTTTAGAACTATAGTTATTAGTCTTAATTACCGTGCCTAAGAGAGGCGGTTAAAGGTCCGACTACTACCTAGTGACGAGGGCTATACTTCTTAGCAATACGCCTTACTATTTATAAAGGTAGAGATAGAGGCGTTTACGGTAGAGCACGTCGATTTAGTAGAGGAGATAGATTTTGAGTTCCCGGATTTGCCCTAGATAGAGGAGGGATCGGCTCGGCCGCTAGTCGCCACCCCGGTTAAAGGTAGGCGCCGTAGGTAAGTAATGCTTTTCCCTTTTCTCTTTTCTCTTTTCTTTATTTTTTCCTTTATAGTTTTCTTTTTATAATTTTAGGAGGATTTTAGTAGTAGGCGAAAATCCGGGTAATATATAATAGATATCCCCTTTTAATCCTATTTTACTATTTTATATATAGCTATCAAAATTTTAGAGCAAGGTAAACAGGTAGCGATATAGTACCGATTCGCTAGTAATATATAGGTAATTTACTTCCGTAACCTAGTATATAGGGTTAATCCCCCTTATCGCGTCTTGCCCTCTTCCTTTTCGGTTAGCTAGCAGCGTATTCCTTAATAAGGTCCTAGCTCTTCGCTATATCCTCGGCGTCGACCTATTAGTTATATTTAGTTAGCCAGCCTTTCTATTTAACGAGGAAGAAGGTATCGCCCTTAATCTTTTTCTAGTCCTTAACTTATTTAACTTCGTATTCATTCTTATTATCCTCTAAGTCTAGTATCGGTAGGTTTTTATAATCTAATTATCCTTCCCTATACTACTTCTATAGTTCTAGAAGGCTAATATAGAAAACGTTATATAGACGAGAATATTTCTCTAGAAGGGTAAGTCTATATACTTATTTGCTAATAGGTTAAAGTACCCGGAAAGGCCCAATATATTTAGGTACTAGCTTCCGTTTTCCTTCTTTAATTCGTAGGTTTTTTATTAATAAACCTACTAGGTCCCCTACGCAAAGGGTAAGTAGTTAATGCTTAAGATTATAGTATTTCGCTTATATTTCGGTAGCTTATATCTAGTACTCTTTAAGTTACTATCGTAAATTTCTTAATTTTTTAAGGCGTATTCTTACTTCGGGTACCCCCCCTTAAGTAATATCGTCCTCGATATTAATATAAAAGTCTGGTTAATATCCGAATAGTGCCTCGTTAGGTAAGAACTTAGTAATTACTGACTTAGCATTATTATATACGAATTGCGCTATTAGCAATAACGAAGCCTAATTAGTCTATTCTGCTATAGAGAAATATCTTAGATAATAATATATAGTCTGATTTATTCTCTTTATTTACCTATTGGTTTAGGGGTAAAATACTATCGATAACCTACGTTTTATCTATAAGAGAAAGTATAATTCTAACTAAAACTTACTCGTAAATAGTAATCCCCGATTACTAATAATTCCTCGTAGTAGTCTATAGACTAATTCTACTTTCTAGTAGAATAACTCTGCTAACTCTATAATAGTTATTTTTTGCGAGACTAGGAAAAATAGACTATACTTTATATATCGGTCTATAATAAATAATATAGTATTAACTTCTTTATATTAATATTATATCTCTGGTATGCCTAAGGTAAAATCTATAGATAATTCCTCCTATAGTCGTACCGGATACGGTAGTAATTTAAGGGTGCTATAGGGGCGATGCCTTCTTATAACTGCTCCTTGGCATACCTGGCATTCTTAGATATATTTATTTATATCTTTTGTTATGCCTTCCTAATAAAAATATCTCGCTATTAGGTTATAGGTTCTTTAGAAACTAAAATGCCCTATAAGTAGATCGTCGTAGTAGAGTAATACTAACTCTTGCTATATAGTTGCCTCTAAGGGTACTACGATACGTTTATTCTACTATAGTAGTCTATCTAGGCGTACTAACCAGGGACTCTTAGTATTTAGGTACTTTTCTAGACCTATTCGCCTCTAAATCGCCGCATCTACGGTCTAAGTGCGTTTTAGCAACTATATTAGTAATTTAGGAATATCTTCTATATAAACGGTTAGGCAAGAAGCTACCTTCCTAGCAGTGACTCTAGAGATAAGCTATTTATAACTAGCTTTCTCTTTAGCCTAATTAGCTAATATATAAGCTTGCGTATTTTCCCTGCATAAAGGCCAATTGCTACGCTCGGTCTGCTTTAATAATAGGTCTCTTTTGGACTATAAAGATAATTAATCCATTCTCTATGGATTTATTAAATAAATTAGAGCTAATTTTGCTTATAGTTTAGGTAGTAGCTCCGTAGTCGGCGGGGTTTCGCCTTAGTAACCCGGTATCCTAGATAGTATATCTACTGGGTTTATTTTCCCTATATAATATTTAATTATAAAGTCAAAAGGTGCTAGGTATATATACTATCGTGCTTATCTACGGTTTAGAGATGTTTGGTTTATAAAAGTCTATAAGTTATAGTAGTCGGATAAGACTTTAACTTCTTTCGTTACTCCTTCGATATATTATCGCTAGTGTCTAAATAACTTAATAATAGCGAATAGTTCTTAGTCCGGTACCCTATAGTTTAATTTAGCTCCTGTGAATTTCCGGGACTAAAAGGCTATTGGATGATAACGTCCCTAGTTATTAGGTTAGGATAAGATTCCCGCTATAGCAAATTAAGAAGTATCTATTTCTATATGGATTTATTTAGTAGGGTCGTAATAGCGTAGAAGCGGTGTAGCCTTGAAGGTATCTTTTAGGTGCTAAAACGCCGCCTTTTCGCTAACGTCTAGGATAAGATTCCCTAGTTTTCGACCATTTTTACTCCCTTTTAGAAGACTTATAAGAGGGGTTACTACTCCTAAGTATCTATGTATAAAGCGCCTATAGAAGTTATAGAATCCGAGGAAAACTTATATATTATAGAATAACTATAGCTCC
Organism: Tolypocladium pustulatum; assembly: GCA_024340155.1. Taxonomy (NCBI): domain Eukaryota; kingdom Fungi; phylum Ascomycota; class Sordariomycetes; order Hypocreales; family Ophiocordycipitaceae; genus Tolypocladium; species Tolypocladium pustulatum. The sequence goes on along the minus strand of JALHBY010000149.1, from coordinate 158,001 downwards.
GGCTAGTTCGTAATGGCTTCTACCCGGCGAGGGTCTATCGATATTCTATCGACCGAGAGGATAAATCCTAGGAACTTAATAGAACGTTAATAGAATATATACTTAGACGGTTTAGCAAAGAGCTTAGCCGCTCTAAGGCGTTCTATTACTTACTATAGGTATAAGGTATATTCCTCTTCGGTTTAAGAGAAGATAAGGATATTATCTAGATAAACGACGTAAATAGTATCTATAAGGCCTTATAGTGCCTAGTTAATATATCCTTAGAATATAGCTGGGGTATTAGTAAGGCCGAAAGGTAATACGAGATATTCGTAATGGCTATATCGTATACGGAATGCGGTTTTCTACTCATCTCCTTCTTATATACGAATCTACTAATAGGTATTTCGGATATCGATCTTAGAGAAGTATTTAGCTCCTTAATAACGGTTAAGAATCTCGGAAATAAGGGATAAAGGATACCGATTCTTTTCTATAACCTTATTAAGCCTACGGTAGTCTATATATAAACATAAAGTACTATCCTTTTTTAGTATAAAAAGGATAGGTGCTCTAGCAGGGCTTTTAGATTCGCGTATTAAGCCTCTTGCCTTAGCACTTCCTATCTAATCCCTTAATACCTTTAACTTATTCTAAGATAGGGGATAGATTAGGCTAAAAGGAGGTTTAGTATTAGGTAGTAGATCTATAGTATAATCTGTTCCTTTTGTTTTAGGGAGTAATTCTGATTTATTAGCTAAGAAAATATCTTTAAAATAGTATAGAGTCGCCGGCACTTCGCTCTATTCTCGTAGGCTTATACCCTCTTTGTCGTCTTTATCCTTATCTAATAGAGGGATAGGCTCTGGGTTAGGGGTAACTATATATACCCTAGCCTTATTACAATATTCTCGTATAAACTTCTTGGGTTCTCGAATGGAAGTTCCTGTTAGTTAGTGTTCGAACTACTATTAATATTTCTATAGGATGATATAAATATATTCGTCCTTAAGTATAGTGATTCCCAAGAGGATAGGTATAGTGTTATTACTCATTACCTTTTCGGTACCGATATAGTAACGATAAATAATCTTTTCCGTCCCTCGAGAGTCCCGTATTTTAATAGGGACTTCCTATACTCTATACTCCTTTGCCTTGCTGTTTCCTAATCCTACTAGTTTTAGATAGGAGATCGGAATCTGCTATAGGTATTATTGCCTGGCGAATTTGATATCGATAAGATCTACTGCCCCGCAGCTGTCTAGTTATACTGGGGTTTCGTAAGGGTTTCGCCCTATAATCGTTGCGGAGACTTAGAATAGCTCTCTAATACGAATAGAACTTATCGGAGGAGGGGCATTTACTCCGATGCCCTGCCTTTTCCCCTCTATGTAGAATTAAACTAATAGGTCTTCGCAGGTATATTAGCACTCTAAGGTACGGTATAGGTAGTAGTATAATGTCCTTTCTTATTATAGCGATAATAGATAATATCGCTAATCGGGGTCGTTAATGGTTTGCGAATACCTCCCTAAACTCTTCCTCTTCCCCGATATAGGGTAGTATTACTAGAATACTCTTTAGAGGTATCTATAGAATCGGTAGCGCTTAGGCGGCGACTTTGCTACGACTGCCTACCGCCTGGCCGATTTCCTCGTATTCTACCTCGTGATATATTTATACTATTTCCTATCTTAGGGTAAGAGGGTTAGTTTAGTCGTCGATTTTTACTTATTAGCGCGTCCTAATAACGCTAAGCTACTTATATAAGTTCTTCCTATAAATAGGTATAAATAGGTATCGAATATAAGTTAATATAGTCCCGTAACCCTAGAAGTAGTTTTGTAAAGAAGGTAAGGGCTCTTGCCTTATCCGATAGGCGTTTAAAGTGCTGTTCTAAAGAGTCTAGATAAAGGCTAAAGTCTAATGGAGACTGGCCCTCTCTTTAATGCGCCTACTTAAGTTAAGTGGCTAGAAGGGTCTCCCTATTCGTAGCGTCCTTAATAAGGATAAGAGTCTATTCCCTAAAATGGACCTAGTCCGAGCTATAGGCAGCCCGGTCTATAGGTGGCTGTTCCTCGAGGTATAGGCGCTATCTTGCCTTGTAGTCGGGATGTATATGATCTACGGCATATAGGATCTTAATATTATCCCTTTTAAATCGTCGGGGTGCGGCTTTGAATATATCCTTAATATCGTAGATCTAGTCGAGGCGCTTTCTAGTATTCGTCGGCTAGGTTAATTAAGGGATGTTCTGTATTTTTATCTTACCCCTATAACTATGTCCCGAATTAGGGGAGTCTGAGTGGCGACGCTTCCTCGACGCTTTAGCGAGAAGACTAGCACGAATAGCTATTTCCTGTTTAAGATGTCTAATTCTTTCTTAGAGGCGTTTAGTTTCCTTAAGCTTATTGATGCGGGCCTCTAAAGCCTCCTTAGTCTATTGGGGCGTAGGTTACTGTGCCCCTATAAGCAGGGACGGTTCCGAAGATAATAAGGAATTAGAATCTAATAGTATTAATTCTGAGGACTTATATCTACGGCCTTCTTTAATAGTTGCTTGGTCTAGTAAGGGTGGCGAAGGTGACTGGCCTCGTGTTCGGGAACTCCTCTGGATAGATTCGGTTGCGTTTCGCTGGCCCTTTGGGGGTGCTATTACTTACTAGGTAACCGTAAGAGAAGATTTAGAAATTGTAGAGAGGTAGAGGTTATAGTATAACGGTTAGGTAGTAAGGATAGTACCGAATAGAAAATAGTATTTAATATGGTTCTCTGCCTCTGCCTTGTAGACTGATAAGACTGAATCTTGTCCGAGGAAGAATCCCTTCTAATTAAGGAGGGGTCTGTATATATATAAGGTAATCCTATAGTAGCTCTTTGGCCCTATGGTGATATATTGAGTTATCTGGTGGCGCTAAGATGGAAACCCTAGTGCTACGCTGACGATTTGGTTCCGATACCTAGGCGATGTACTGAGTAGACTATAAGGGATTCCTAACTTGGAACTTGTCCTCCGTTGCGACCGAGCGTTAGGCTTTATCCGTATAGGCAAAGTGCTATATAAGGAAGCCGGGTTCCTCTAGGCTTTTCGAGCCCTAAGGAAGGGCAATAGCCTGCGGTTACTTTGGTGTGCGCTCCTAGTGACTCTTTTACAGATACCTTCTTAATATTCTATAGCTTAGTCTTTATATAGGTCGACTAGGTTAATAAGGATAGTAATAATACTTCTTAAAAAGGCTCTTACCGCTCCCTTAGTTTTACTACTTACTAAGCTATTACTCTAGCCCTTATCTACTATAGTCTTATAGAGGCGTCTCTACCTTTCCTTCTAGTAGTTCTCTTTAATCTTATTAATCGTTTCCTTTAATAGTCTCTTAAGTATTTATATTATCTTTCTAGTAATTATATACTTAAGAAATAAGTATTAACTTAGCTTTTACGAATAGATAAACTTCCTATTCGGCTTCCTTATATAGGGGTATTCCTAACTCCTTAATACTTAGTTTAATTAATTTAAGCTCGCTCTAAGTATAGCGTATACGCTAAGCCGCTATATATCCCTATACTTATTAAGCTATATATTAAACTTATTACTATAAGTATTAAGAGTCTTAGTTAGTCTACCTAGGTATTCGGCCCTTATAAGCTCGGTCTCGATTTACCTTACCTATTCTAGAGAAAACTAAGTACCTATAGTATAGATAAAATCGCGGATAGCTAGGTTACCTTAAACTTCTATAATATTATATCGAAGACCTTTACTATATACTTAGCTCTAATATAAATACTAAGCTATAGGCTTTATATTCGCGCGTTTAGCTTCCTTAAGTACTACTTAGTATTACTTTTATACCGCCTTCTTTATACTTATCTAGCTTAGGGCGAACTTAGCCTTAATTTCCTTAATAAGCTAATATATTAAGTAGTTAGGGTTCTTAGTATTAAGCTTCGTAGTAATAACGCGGTATATATTCGGTTTAAGGGTCGCCGCTATCTATACGCGGATAGCTTACTCTCTAGCCTCTCTCGTATAGTAAGTTATATACTCGATAGCTTTTCTCTAAGTATATATTTAAGTAAGCTATTAGACTCTTATAAAGTCGGGTTCCTCGCGTAGAAATATAAGTATAAACTTCTCCTTAACTTCCTCGATCGATAATACCTTTAGAGTAATAGCTATATTAGTTAGCCGCTTAGGTTAATCTAGATTAATTATATCCTATAGCTTCTTAATATATATATAGCTTTCGAGTATATCTATCTAGTTAGTCTATTACTTAGGGGTCTTAAGTTTCTAGGTTTTAGGAAGGCTTTCGGAAGACTCTTTAGTTATATCTATCGTAAGCTTAGCGAGCTTACGCTTAGTATAGTAAAGGCTAGGACTATCTTATAGATAAGGACGAATATATTAATAATAGGTATAGCGTAGTAAAAGTTTCTAGGGTTTAAACCTACCTAGGCTTATAACTATTATACGGAGCGCTTATAGCCCGTTTAGAGTATACGATTAACGATATAAAATAGCCTTAATCCTATATAAGAGAATTGCCTAACGAGGCGGTCTTTAATGGCTGAGCTATGCCCCTATTGTAGGCTTGCTCGCAATTAGGTTGTTCCGAGCGTTGAGCTAATTAGGTGACTGCGCCCTTGCGCTCACCTTCACAAGAAAGACAATATGTTACTACATGTCTCCAATACCTGACAATTGTTCAGACGGTCGGTCACAGTTCGTACCCTCATCTGGCCGCAAGTCAGGCTTAGAGGCTGGAAAGAGCAATCACATTCATTCTGTCCCAAAGTAACTCAAGGCTGCTTAGAATCACTACCGGTCCGTGAACAGCACATGACTGCCTGCCAGGAGCTTTCACTTCTGCAGTCGCTCATCACGGCGCACAACCAATACAGAAATACACCCCCGATTACGAAGAAACATTGGGTTTCACCACCGTTACGACCGTGTCAGGATTCGTGATTGTAAGCGTGTTGTCAACCGTCAGCGGCTGCTCGGGGTTTCGGCAGTAGTCAGCCCACGACTTGACGCGAATCTGCTGGGTGTTATTCAAGGGCTCGTTGATGCTTGCCAATCCGAGTAGGAAGCTTAGCTCGCCAACGGCAGTGACGTTGACCCAGCTCTTTGAAGCGCGGGGAAGTAAACGCAGGCGCAGCGTGTTCTGCTCCGCATTGTCACGGGCGGTGGCGTTTGTGGGCAGCACATTGAAGCGTAAGTTGGTCAGCATGTGCGCCCCTGGGCCCGTGTAGTTCTGCATCAGGTACACTTTGGCATCATTTCCGGAGCTGGCCGGCGCACCCAGCTCGATGTCGATAGCCAACTCCATCAACAAGTACTGGCTGACCTCGCTCTGCTGCAGCACGACGGAGAAGATGATGTCCTGGGGAAGATTTGGTTTTCCCAGAGTGATTTTGTCCCAGTCATTGACGATGTTGCTGCCAATACGGATGAAATACTTGGGCGACATTGCCGGCTCGGACCCATCAAGTTGGTCGTCGGAAGTATTTCCAGCATCTGACCTGAACACGGCGTGGGAAAGGGTAACCGGGGGAGTACCGAAGCCAGTATGGTTATAAGATGGAAGGCTTCGAACATGAGGACCCAGGTGGCGGGAGAGAGCAATGGAAGACGGCGTATAGTTTTTATGGCGCCGAAATGTCGCGCCGTCAACGTCCTCACCACCCTCGTCCGCCTTTCCTGCGGCTTGAGAAGAGGGACTGCGAGCGAGACTTTCCTGGTTGCCAGCGATGAGTCTCTTGACGCGAGCTGTCCGCAGCAGCCTCAGCGTCCTGACCTCGGGGGCGCGGTTCCCACGGCCCGGCGGCCCTAGGCTATCGATGCTGCTTGTGGTCGCTGGATGATCCTGGAGATCAATAGTAAGGTTGTAAATGGGATCGTTGAGTTGCATGGCAAAGAGTGCCGAAGAGGCGGTGTCGTCTTCGAAGTAGGGTTTCTTGACATCGCCATCCTGGTAGGTAGGCATGTGCTTCAACTCCTCGAGCTGAACGTCAGCAAAGCGGGGCAGCCGCAGGATGCGCAGGTCATTGTGGCCCTGACCGGGCTGGGAGTCCCAAATGAAGATATTATCTGAGGATCCCTCCCCCGTAGATTTGTACACAATCGGGTTGAGTGGGTCGACGGGGTCGTGCCTGTCCTTGTCCTTCTCACGAATCGTCTGGTCGACCGTGTACTGTCGCCGAATATCGACCTTGACCTCGGTGGTGTCGAGGTTGCGAGCGACAGCAAAGCGCTGCTGGTGAGCGGGCTGAGTCAAGACAAGCCTGGCAAACTGGGAGGTGCCAGGCACGCGATCCATAAAGGCCATCATGACGCCGTCAGTGACAATCTCGTGGCGCAGCAGCGGAGCCCCTGTGGGGAGGTCCTCGCCGGCGCTGCGAAGAGCGTCTTCATCGGCCAGGACTTCGACGCGGAGGTCTGGAAACATGGTGACGAGGTCAGAGCGCAGGTAGAACCCGTACGCGGGTATCTGGACTGGGTGGTCTTGGCCCTCAGGAGTATGGGTGATGTAGTCATTTAGGGCCTTCTTGATGGCGACGCGGTCCGTGTCGTCGCCAAAGTGGTTGCCCAGAGACAGGGCGCCGTCCACGAGGGCATCTACCCAGTTACTGTCGATACGGAAGAAGCGCAGACTTTCGGGTTCAAGATACGTCGGATCCGCAATTAGGCAGTGTGCCGGCACGCCCGCGAGGAACATGCGGTCCACGAGCCATGATAGCACAATCATCCAGTCGGTTGACTGCGGGTCATTTGTCTCGTCGTACAGCCCGTTGGATGTGCTACGAGCGAGCAAGCGGGAGGCTTTGGCCGCGGCTGCCGGGTACTTTGCTTGTATCGAAGGCGAGGCAAGTGACAAGTTGGGCATGTCGGCACGATCGAGTCGCGAGCGGAACCAGCGTCTCTTGGGGCCTCCTGGTGCAAACACGGGCTCCTCTGGTCCGGGGTCTTCGGGCAAGTTGCGTCCACGGCGGGCTAAGTGAATCGCCGCCAGGCTCTTGCCCATGCTTTGGAGGCCCCCAAGAAGCTCCTCCCTGGTTCGAAAGGCGGCGTCGTCGACCTCTTTGACAGTCTGCAACTTGGCCTCGGCGGTGGCGGCGCCATGGATGCTGCTCCTCAATCGGCCCAAGGCGGCGGTAAAAGCCTGATCGGCCAGAGCCAGCGTGCGGCCAACCTGCCAGGCGACCGCGTAGGTCACGTCCATGATGCCGAGCTCCTTGTCGAGTACCTGTAAGTCGACGCCTGAGTTGGAGCAGCCCGGCAGATTGTCGAGCGGCGGCACGTATGTTGGCGTCAGGGGTCCTCTGTAGAGCGCGACGGTGGCCTCACCCGTCTGCGTGCGATACTTGACCAGTGTGTAGCCGTCATCAAGACGCCGCGCGACGAGCTTCTTTATCTTGTGGCCCGAGGTCCGCAGCGGCGCCACGATGGCCTCGGGCGCGCGCAGCACGTCGAGTGTACGGCCCAAGCTCTCAAAGGTGTCGGGCACGTTGAGAGTGTTGGGCGGAAGGACCGTGTAGTTCCAGCTGTACAGCGAACAGAGTGCCACGTATCGCTGGCCCTGCTCTCGCGACGGGTATTTCATGGCCTCGACGCCCTCGATGGACACTAGGTGGGCGCACATGGTCGTTGGTGCGGCGTTGTCCAGCGGGCCCGATCTGTTACCTACGACAATGCTGAAGACGGCTGTGTCCTCAACGCCCGCGAGCGCCATGCCCGAACCGTTGATTTTGCGCACGTGCGAGAGGTATTGGTACTGCGTGGTGTCCGGCCCTGAGCCAAGGACTTGGTTGCCGTCCTCGTCAAACCTGGAGAAGAAGCTGGTGAAGAGTTCTGGCTGGACAAAGATGAAGTCTCCGCGGTCATCTTCAATGTTTCTTGTGCCCGTTTCCTGGCTCACCGGAGTCGTGACATCTGCCGTCAAATTCCATAAGTCTTTAATGCTCATGTTGACCGTCATAGTCGAGGACTGCTTAACGGGCTTGATGACGTCTGGGCTCGTATTGCGGAAGATGCCCGCTGCATCGTCGAGGTCCTCGCTCGGTAGACGGAGCTCGTCTTGGGAAAAGGAGAAAACGACGAGCCACGGCACACGATTGCGTACCGGTTTGTCATCCGACTGGCCCTCTGCCAGCATCTTCATCTTCATCTTCAGCTCCTTGTTTGAGCCGCCTTTGAGGCTCCCCAGCCGCTCCCAGGGGAGATGCGGGTCTGTTAGGACAATGTGCGGCAAGATTCGATGATCATCACTGTAACCAGCAGGAGGATATGTAGAGTGCACACTTCCATCAGGAAGCGAGAATTGCGGTGCGTCCACTGAAAAGTCTTGTTCTGCCTCGAGCAACAGCGATCGATCGTTGTTGTGCGCAACGATGGTCTGCGTCACATTGATGTGGTATTCTGGACCAGCTTCTAACCCAGGGACCCAGAATGAGTTGAGCTGTTGCTCACCCGGCGGCAATGGGTCAATCTCATCGCCGCTATCGCCCTCGTCAGTAAGAGCTGGATATTGGGCGAGGCGACGAGTCTCGCGCCTGTAGGCGGCAATGACACGCCGCGAGTGCCGGATAGTAAGATGGCGAGGGGAGTTGATGCGCGTGCTTTTTCCTCCAGGGAAGATGGCCATTGTTTGATGAGCGAGCCTCGAGTGCTATGGAAAGATAGTCCGCAGGGATTTGAAGATGGCTTGGGTGGTTTTACTTTTGAATTCTAAAGATGAAGTGTCATTTCATGCCGTTTAGGAATCTTCTAGGGCTGCCTACCGGCTATGCGTTGAGTGAAAATAGCGTACTTGAACCTTGAGGTTGTCACTTGCTGCAGCACATTCTGGACATTGTGTTAAGGTTTCGAAATGAAAAGGAATATGCAGACGAGAGAGAGTTACCTTCGGTCGCTCATAAGATGGCGATCTATCCTCGCAGCCTTGTCGACAGGTTTGCCAGTACTGTAGGCAAGTTCAAGAGAACGTATGGCTGAGATTCTTAGAATACGCCTATGTATACGGCTTTGCCAGATGGGCCGTTTCCCACCCCGTCAACCCGTGAACAAACTCCATTGCATGTCGCATACCATCGATATGAATGTATGTCTTCTCATTACATCTCTTGCCAGTGCCATGCAGCTATTGAGATTTGAACTCGATAGTCGAGCATGTCGAGCCCCGCCCGACAACCTGCAGGATGCAGACACCCCCCCAAGGCGTAGACACCGCGTAAATGCGTCCAGCCCGAATTGGAAGAACGCAGCATGATTGAGCGGTCAAACTCGCGTTGCACTCTTGTCTTTTGATTTACTGCAGATCGGTGTGAGCTATCGAATTGCCACCTTGACAGCAGGACGCGCTGCTGCAGAGGTGCAGCACAAAAGTCCACACAGTCCAACGTGATGCATGACTAGACGCTGCAGCAAACCGGAAAGTGGTTGTACCGGCGAAAAATTCCATACTTCGCCCACGGGTTAGGCAGAGCGAGAACGCCGACCCGAGACCACATAGAAGGAGTTGGCTGAGAATGGGGTGTTATCTTACACTGCCGATTTCAGGGCGCCAGACATTGTGGCCAGTTTCGCCTCTCCGTGAAGAGTTTCCAGCCTGGAAGTCAAGTCAGCCCAAGGTTTTCCTGAGATTCGTCCATAGCTTAGCTGTGGAGCTACCGTCACCATGGCCGCCCTCGCAGCTCTTCTCGACCGGGCCGTACCTGACGATAAGAGCATTCAATTGTTCTACAATACCGGCAATGGCCAGTTGGCGCTATGCCTTCAATCCGGCACTGAAGATGACGACCGAGATCAAGACCCTTCGGCAGCCGACCAGGGAGATTTGGCAGAATACATCATGAACCCCTCGCAGATGGCCTGTGGCGTCTTCAAAGACCGTGACTATGTCGTTGCGGTTACCACATCCAAGACTGACCAAAAGGACACCGAATATAAGAGCCACATCTCTTTCGTCTGGCCGGCCTATCAGGAATTGCAAAGCACATCCCGAGGAAACAATACAGTTGCCATGTGCTCGTCTAACTCTGGCTCCGAAGGTTGGGTGTACTTTACCGAGTGAGTTCTCAATGTCTTCAAATCTCCAGTCCCCGCCACAAAACTCCGCATAGAGAATTCCTTTCTCTCTCTCCGTCGGCTCAAAGACGACGTAGAGATTCAATTGTTTGCAAGTGCCGCACCTATAGTGACATCTTTTTACCACACTCTAGCCAACTCACTCAGGTTAAGAGGCAAGTAAAGGAAATAGATCTCGCGACTGGCAAGGCTACTGCATTGCCTGGCACCACGGACGCGTGGATCAACACTTCGCTAGTGGCCTGGTACGACCTCGAAACGAAGAAGCGTCATATCATCTTCGAGACAAGCAGCCTAATGGAATACAATGTGAATGATAATCAGAGTGAGTCCGCTACTCTTCGGTTCTTTATCCTTAAAAAAGATTCTCTCTATGCTGACAGCTTGGCTTTTCGACGCGTAGTCGCTTTCGTCAACAACGTGGGCGACATGCTGCGAAATACGCCGCTGGCCGTCTCCTACTACAACAAAAAAGTGTACCTGTACTATCAAGCTCGCGGCCAGCCAAGCGTGTGTCGATTAGTCAAGGAAGGGGGCTCCTGGGGCCCGGCAAAGCCACTTCTTGCCTGTCCTGACGTCGCCGAGTGCAGCCAAATGACTGTTGTAGCGGCAAACGGCTTTAATCACTTGTTCTATGTGGCAAAGGACAAGGACGCCTCGAAAGGGATTGGGACCTCAACATATTTTCAGCACATTCGTGATCCCCTTGATTAGATGGTGAGGGCTGAAAGTCTTGAGGGCAAGATGGTAGGGGGTTCAGTACAGGCACTGCTTCAATCCTAAGGCTATTTGATATGTGATCCCTGAAGTGTCATAAATTGCGCTAAGAGTATTGTGATATGTTTATTGCGTCCACTACTCATTTCCCTATTCATCCATATGCTGATTTCCGCGGTTGGCCCCTTCACCTTTGACTCTTTATAGTCGTCTACAATATCCAGCACCAATGCAAAACGAGCACACATTTCCCAGTTTCAAGTATGCGCCTATCCTTGAGCACTTTCAAGACAATATGATGAGTGACAGAAGCATGGGCAGTATGTGTACCGTCACGACAACAAGGTTACTGATTACGCAAACAGGGTATTGAAAGGACAAGGAGTATCGATCGCTACAGAACACTTGTGAAAGCCTTCACGCTAAAAGCTCCTTTGCATCATACTGTCTATTTAGCCAGTTTTCAACCCGAAGCGCTCTTCTGGGACGTCATGATGGGTTTCCTGAGCTGCAAAAATCCCTCAATGGCAGTGTAAGGCCCTTTCTGGAAGCCGGGCTTGGTGAGATTGCCTCTCTTCTGGATACCAAATGAATTAAAAACGGCTGGAGGCACATCATCGTCTTCATCAGGCCCATTCTCGTCTCTGCCTTGGACGCGCTGCTCCGCAGATGCCGACGGCTCGACGTACGGCTGGAACCAGCTCCAGTCACCAGCTCCGAGTGAGGGCAGGGGCAGATCTCGCTGAGGCATATCGCTGGCATTCTTGCTGGTCAGCTTTTGCGAGGCGTCGTATTCGGGAACGTCATTGAGCGGCATTGTCAAGGGCCCAGCGTGGAAAAAGGCCGTCATGGTGTCCATGGCCTTTTGCCAAGTCCACGGCGGCAGCGAGAGTGCCATAGGGGGCAAGAAGGATGAGTAGGCGTGTACGGGCGTGAAGGGGTCGACTATGGCGCCGAAGACGGACATACGAGCGTTGCGGTGGTCGTCAAAGAGGGCCGGGTCAATGATATTGCCGTCGTAGGGGCCTTGTGTTGGGAAGGGCTTTTCCCAGAAGGGCGCAAAGAGCGGATACTCTTTGGTATTTAGGCGCGTTAGTGGCTTGATTGGGTCTGTGTCTGGGGCAAAGAAGGTTTTGATATTGTCCAGATTAAGGTCGTCGGTTCCTGGGGCCGTTGTGTCAAAGTAGCCAACCAGCCCGTCATATGCTGCATCGCGGTCGCCCAGCCGGACCTGGAACTGGTAGAAGGGCGTCGGGTCGTTGGTCTCGGAGTCCTGTGTAAGTTGGCGCTCCGGGCCAGTCACTTTGCTTCGGGAGCTCTGATTGACAAGCGGCGGCCCGTCGAGCTCGAGTGACCAGCCCATGTTGACGAGCGCCAGCGGCTTGCCAACAATGGAGTTGAGAAACTGCGCATACGCGCTCGGGGCCGCGGGCAGCTTGTCTTGTGCGGTCGTCACCATGTGCCAGAAGCCGCGCAGGTACTCAGCTTCGACCAGCTTGTTCACGAGTGCGTCAAGCTGCCGCGTCTCAGGCGTAGGGTCTGGGTCCTTGTCGGGAGTGAATGGAAGCCACTTGGGCGACTTGAGTGTGCCCAACGGCCCGCCAAAGCGTACTTCGCGGTAGAAGGTACCGTCGGGCAGGAACAGCTGGATGCCATAGTCGGCGTAGTTGGTGATGAGCCACCCCCAAATGGGTGTCTCCCACTCCGTTGCCGGCCGCCACTTGGCCGAGCCGTCGGAACCACCACTCGTCTCACGGACGCTCCTCGCGTCAGTCGGGTCATCAGCCGTGCGTTTGACGAATTCGGCGTTGAGCCGCGCGTTTTGGTTTACCTGCGGTGGTAGCTGGAGAAACTCGCACTGCTCGGGGTTGTCCTGAATCACCGTGTTAGCGTACATCTTGCCGCCATCGAGGGTGATGATCTGCGGCTCGTAGAAGTCGCTGATGCAAGGGTATATGGGCGGCAGGCCTTGGGGTCGCGGAGTCTGGTCAATGGCCATGAGAGACTGCCCGAACTTATCGATGATGTTGAGCTTGCGAAATCTGCAGATCGAGTAAGTTGAGGGGGCACGCCAAAGCAAAAGTCATGCACGAAGACTGAGAGCGAAGACGGAGGCGTACCTGAATTGCCCATGTGTTACGGGCTTGAATGGACAATATTCATCGTCGTTGAAGTTGGCCAGCGCCGCGTAAGGCGTTAGGGCCGAGTTCCCCTGGATCAGCTTGATGTTATCGGCCGTCAGACCTGCGGCATCAAACACTGCAGCCGTAATGACCGAGCTCAACTCGCCGCCATCGGGCCCGATCACCTTATTCTCGGGTTTAATATGGGTGCCCTGCGCCTGTGTCACTAGGCCACTGGCAAAGCCCGATAATGGTGACGAGAGGTATGCCAGCTGTTTGATGTTGTCGAGCAAGTTTTTGCGCTCATCGGTCGAAAGATACTGATCCAGGATGTCGGGCGGCGTGTCCTGGAACAGCTGCGTTATTTTCGCCCCCAGCGAGAAGCTGGGCTGCGGCAGGACAAGCACTCGCCCCGACAGCACGCGCTGATCCAGCTGCGTGCCCTTTTGCTCCGCCTTGAGGGCGTCCCAAAGCGGCAGCGGCGGCGTCTGGCCGTCCTTTGAGGGAACGGTTATGCCGTAGCGTACGAGCTCGTTCGCAGATAGACGAGCCGTGTGTTCATCCAATTTCCAGAAGTCGAAAGGAATGTGCGTGTACTCAACCTCCCACTCGGCGTACAGAGGGAACCAAGGCTGCCGGTCTCCCCATTGGTCGCGCCAGCGGCCATCATCCGTCAGGTTGTCGTGAAATTGAGGGTCGAAGATGCCCTCGGCGTCCGGCCCCGAGTCCCCACCGTCAGGTCGGAGGACATAGAACTCAGTCACTAGAGCTGCGGCCGGTGTCTTAAATGCAACTGGGAGCTTCGTGTCGAGCAGGTCAGAGAAGACCTTCAGCGCAGCGGGCAGCCCAGAGGAAGTGTCTTCTTTGGGGACCCGGGTTTGGAACGACGCGCGGACAGCCACCTTGTCGAGGTAGTCAGTTGGCCACCCAGACCCGATACCGCCGATGAGGACTGTCGGGTCATTTGCGCGGTAAAAGACGGGCACGCTCGCTGGCTTGGCCTTCGCCAGTAGGTTTTCGGTGCCATCCGGAGGGTGTAGGAGGGCGTCGACGACGGACTGCAGCTGCTCGATGCGCCCCTGCAAGCCTGTGATATGGCTCGACAGGTCTGTCGCCTTCTTATTGAACTCTTCGTTTTTCTCGTCGTCACGGTCACTAGCGTACTTCCACCAGAGCGCGAACATATCCCAGCGATACTGCTGCATGGCCATGGTGCAAGCGTCGAGCAGCCGCTGGGTTTGATTCAGCTCTCGCAACTTGACGATGGCAGGCCTCTCGGGCTCCAGCGGCTGCTTGTCGCCTTTGCCAGCATCATCTGGCTCCGAGAAGTAATATCGCGTCCCACCTGGCGACCGGGTGAAGGACCAATTATACACGGAGTCCTTGGCCTCACGCTGGGCCTCGACGCCGTCATCACGAGCGTGCAGCAGCGACTCGAGCGCCAGGATATCCTCTTCTAGCTTTCGAATATCCCCTGAGCTGCCTGGCTGGTTTTTGCGAGCATGGCAGTACGATAGCAGCGCATCCATGGGCGTCGTGCCGACTGAGACGGCCGCCTGCGTCGGATCACGCAGCCGGGCGTTGAATTCATCCGCCGGCACCTCCTTAGGCTTCTTGCCGTGATCCCATGTGACATCGTACATGGCTCCATGACAGAGGATGCGCAGCGGGCTGGTGGCTTCCAACCAATCGTCCCAGGCGGGCGACTCGCCAACACCGCGCATGGTCATGAAGAGGGCATCCAGGCTCGCCCCGTGCGCGACGCTCTGGCCGGACTTCCACAGCGGATCGACGCCGTCCTTCCAATGCCAGCCCAGCACGTAGTAGCTGGCCGTGGCGCTCTCCAGGTACTGCGGTTCTTTGCTGCTGCCGTATTGGAAGTTGTCGAGCACGCTGAAGACGTTGGAGTTGTGCATCTGGAAGTCGGCAAAGAGCTGGTTGCCACTGCGCAACAAGCTGATATCAGGCGGCTGCGCGTCGGCGTCCTCTTCTCCAGACCAGGCGTCCAAGGGCGTCTTGCGCCCGATGAAGACCTCGGCCTGTTCGTCAATGTTGACTTTGGAACCGGCATGACCGACGATAAACGGTGCAACGTCCACCTGCAAGTCGGTATCGGCTGGCAGCTCCTCAAGTGACCACAAGTGATCGCTTTCCACCACCCAGGCCTCATACTCGCGCTCTGCAAACGCAGGCTTGGCCTCTTCCGGCTGGACGCTGTCGATGTCGAGCTTGCGCACAACGACCCAGCGCGTCGGGGGCTGCACAAAGTCTGGCGTGTCGTGGGCAGGCTCACCGCCCTCTGCGGGCACCGCCGCGTCCAGCCCTCGCCGAAGCCGCTCTTCCCTACGGCGCTCTTGTGGCACCGACTTACTCGAGGACACGCCCGCGCGGTAGAAGCGCGGCAACGTCCAGTGGATGTAGACTCCATGGCGATGGCGCAGATATTGCGGCTTCGGGCGAGCCCCCAGGTCCGTCATACGCGAATTGACACTAGCCGGCGCGGTGTTGTGCAGGTCTGCGTGGTTCTGCACATCGCTCTGAATTAAAGAGTTATCCAGGCGCAAAAAGGTGTAGTTGGGCTGCGTCATTGGGCAAATGCGCGCCGTGTCGTCGTCCTCGGCCCCTGTGCCGCAGACGGACGGGTTGAGCACGAAGACATCCAGTTGCATAGGCACCAGGACGGCCTCAAAGTCTGGTATGTTTGACGACATTTTACGATTGAACCGAGAATAATCACGAGCGATGCCTGAGTTGAAGACTGTCGGTATAGCGAGACCTGTCTCCTCGTGAGGCTAGCCCCTGACGCCTTTCTCAAGCGGTTTATAATAGTCAAGCGTTTTTTTTATGTATTTATAAATAGGTCAAAACACAACGACGATTGAACCGACATGCTGGCTCTCTGACACAAAGATAAGTTCCCAATGTTCGAGGAGGCTTTGGACAACACGCGCATGACCGGCTCCACTGTGTCTCCTCTTCATTTCCAACCAGCACATGTCGTGGTTTCTCAGCTCGGGCTCTGCCGCCGTTGCATCTCGGCAAGCTGCAAGCAGCTCGATTAGACCTTGCCGTTTGCGCCACATGACCTGTCAAGAAACAGGAGCGGGGTAATGAAGATCAGGCCAGCCGATCAATCGCAGTTGTGTAACGAACGGTTGCGCAACAAGCGCTCGATATTGAGGCGTAGCATTGTCAATTGATGCCAGGTTGACGACACGCATATTGAATTAAGCGAATACTTGGTTCAAGGCCGAGATTCAATCAATTTGATAAAGCCACACTTGTACCCTGGGGGTCCGCCTAACATCTCTGCGCAGCTGCATTCTCAATGGCACGAACCGAAACAGGTTCATCGTGATCCTGCTCCCTCGGCCACTGTGATTGAGCCATGCCCAGCAGGTTCTTTAGGTCTGAATGTCGTTTCTGGAAGTGTTATTTCAATTCAGCCATGACAAAACGCTCGACCAGCTTCGAAGCGGGTGAGTTGATAGCCGCTTGTCCCCCCACTTGAATATCTCAGGCTATTCTGATAGATGGAGCCAGCATATGCCGCATAACCAACCCAAAAGGCCCATTTGGATAACAGTGGAATATTTATGTCCCCGCTTGTCTCTTGATTCAAGTACGAGGGTCAACAAAGAGAAAACACACCAAGTATATGCAAACCAAGGACGGCAGCTTCATCGGCAAACAGAAATTCATCATGGGCGTCTCATCGAGCCCAACAGCCCCTGGCGATGAACCAGGGCTATCTTCCCAAGTGATTCAGGATGGTACGACATACTACATCTATGCCAGCTCAGCAGGCAAGGACCCAGACCAGAGCATCCAGGTCTTAAGCCCAGGCAGCGCGACAGACCAATTCGTCGCTGCGCTGAACGAGGACCAAGTCATTGTTTTATCTGGCATTCCTAGCCCAGACGCCTCTCTAGACGACTCTGACGAGACTCGAAAATGGTTCCAGCAGCTCGACTCCAAGGTCACCGGCTTGATCAAGACCCACATTGACGACTCGACGCAAGACGAACAAGATGAACAAGACGGGGATAGACAGGATAGACAGGATAGACCAGAACGTGAAATCGAAAGCTTCGAGTTCAGCTTCTCGCAGCCTTGGCCTTTGACCTTCAGCTCAGCCAGCGACGTACTTTTTTTCACCTTTGACGCCTCTGAACTGCTGGGCAGAGGCTCGAGCAGCAGGATCCCGCCGCCCGGCATCAATGACGCCGGTGACATGCTTACGTGCGGTCTTGATTTTGCCCAATTCAAGGACGAGGTGGACGCGACACTCAGAGATCTCGTCAAATATGCCAATGCGGCCGATGTGGGTGACAACATCCCGAGCGAGATGCTTGCGATGGCAGTGACTCTTGAGCGACCCACGCCTGACGACTCGCCCAAGCGCAACGCCTTGTGGTTTTCTCCAGCCTCTGACAAGCGTATCAACATCCGCCTACAGTTTCAAATGCCTGACTTCGGTGTGCTGCAGCAGCTTCTCGACACTGGGCTCAAGGGTTTGACCCTCACAAGCACAGATGTCATTTGGAGCAGGGAGATGTCACTTGATACGACCGTTGAAGGAGATCAGCCAGTGCAGCAGGGTGGAATCGCATTAAGCATCAAGTGCACCATCAAGGCGGATTTGCCAGATGCTCTGGCAGCATCGGTGGTAGCCGGGGTCGACTTTTTGCCCTCTGCCATCAGCATCACCTGCGTGTTTCTCAACCGAAAGCCTCCCAACCAAGAGCCCCTCTCTGCAATCTTGCAGTGGTTAGCCTGGCTCCTCGAGGATGAAACAATAGAATCATTTGTCAACGACATGCTACACAAGGAGGAAAACCAAGTCAAGGTGTTTAACCAATTTCGCCTCCGCAAATTGAACATCAGTCTCGACACCCAGAAAGATCCGAAGGCGCCGAAACTATCCTCATTCTCCCTTGACATCGAGGCTTCGGTCAACATTGGCCCTGGACCTGGATCCGAGAATGACCCTGTTGTCTTCCTTGTTTCGTACAACTGGAACGATGTCACGGGTGGCTCTGGCACTCTAGGTGGCCAATTGTGGACTGGTAAGTGGCCTTGACAGCGAAGTCGCTTGCTTCCTCTTTCACGTGGTTGGTCATTGACGTCAAGACCCATCCAGACTTTGACCCGTCGGAAGACCTGGATTTACAGCCGAAAGAGGAAGAATGGACGACCTTGCAGCCGACAATCAAGTCTCCGGCAACATCCATTGACATCGCCAAATTGATTCCCTCCCAAACTGTAGTTAACATCCCCGACACGCTACCCTCCCAGATTACCAGCGCTTTTATGGAGTTGTCTGAGAACTCTTTTGCAATCAGGTGCACCGCTATTGCCAAACCTGTGTCTCCAGGCCCAGTCCCCCAACCGGCCTTGGGCCAGGTTGTGATAGACGCCTCGTTTACCTGGGGAGAAAGTAGTTCGTTTATCCTGAACGTTGCCATTGATGCAAGCCTCGAACCGAGCGAGCCGACTGAGCCGACCGAGCTGACCGAGCCAAGCGAAGATCCTGTCATCGCTGAGCCTGCTTCTCTAACTGGATCCCTCAGCTACGACTCCTCGACAGGGTCATGGGACCTCCAAGGTTCCATTACCGGACTGCACGCAACTGCCCTCATAGAATTCTTTGCCGATGACGTAAAAGCCCATGTCGGGCCCCTGATCGAGTCCATCGTCATCGCTACACTCAATGTCGAGTACAAATACGAGCCAGTGGATGCCGAGGCCGAAGAGGGCAAATCGATGGCTAGCGAGTTCACTATTCAAGGCAACCTGCTTATCGACATACTCACACTGGCGCTCGACTTCAAGTATGACAAAGACGGCTTCGCTTTCTTGGCCACACTTAATACTCAAGACAAGACTGCCAAGGTTGGTGATGTGCTATCAGCGGCGCTCGGTTCTGATATTGAGCTGCCGTTTTTCGTGTACAACACCCTTTTCGCCGGGGAGAAGGATGCCTTCAGACTCAGCGTCGAGAAGAAAATTACGACTGTCGAAGGCATTGATACCACTTCGTTTCAGTTCCTGGCCCAGCTTTCTATCGGGCAATTGCACCTTGATTTTGCCCAGCTGCACAATACCGAATGGGCTCCAACGGCACGGTCGAAGCGGCTCGTCAGAGTTGCCATCGATGGCTTCTCGGAATTCAAAATCGACGTTCCTCTTGTAGGAACGCTACCGCAGCCGCTAGATGAACTGTGCTTTCTCTGGGTGCAAGATCCGCCGCCCAAAAAAGAGGAGGGTGGGAAAGCGGTTCCCAGACAGCCAGCAGGCCTTACGCGCATTGATGTTGACCAACTCAATAGCGGCCTGTCGGATAGTATCCTCGTCAAGGATAAGATCAAGCCGGATGAGCAAAAGCAGGCAGATCTTTTGGTGCCGGCTGGATGTCACTTTGCCGTCATCATCCACAGCGACACCGGTGAGCGGTCGTGTCTGCTTGACTACGGCTTCATGAAGCGAACTGATTCCAATGCCACGAGCCAAAGGACCCGTGCATGGGTGCAGGCTGGTCGTGACAATGCTACAATTGAAGCTGGAGACATCCCAAAGAGGCTGAGGGACGCCGAAGAGGTCGAGGAGGATGATGGCGGACCAAGTGCCCAGGCTCCATTCAAGAAGACGGCCGGCCCGCTACTGATCAGCAACGTCGGTCTCAAGTACAAGGACAAAAGGTTGGCAATCATGTTCGACGCCACGTTCCAGCTCGGCCCAATCGGGTTTTCGCTGCTTGGCTTTAGTCTCGAGGCCGAGTTCAAGACGCTGAAGGAGCCTCCCGAATTCACCGCGCATATTGAGGGCCTGTCGCCGGTATTTGACAAACCCCCGCTGAAGGTTGAGGGAATTATCCGCCACGCCAACGACCGCGGCGTCGACTACTTCGTCGGCGGCTTGGTGGTTGGATGGCAGCCGTACCAGTTCCAGGCCGCCGGCTTCTACGGCATGGTGACGCCAAAGGGCGGCGCGGACTTCCGAAGCATCTTCGTTTTCGCCAAGCTAAACGGACCTCTCATCACGCTTGAATTTGCGGAGATCACGTCCATTTGCGGCGGTTTCGGGTACAATAGCACAGTGCGCGAGCCAACAGTCGACGACATCTACCAGTTCCCCTTCATCGCCAGCGAGGGGCTCAGCGGCAGCGTCGACGCACTACAGGCGCTGCAGAAGCTGGTGGACCCAGGACCAAGCGGATGGTTCCAGCCACTTGACGACAAGTACTGGGCCGCCGTGGGCATGAAGGTCGACGCCTTCCAGATGCTGAGTGTCGATGCCGTTGTGGTGGTGTATTTTGGTGATGCCATCAAGCTGGGCATATTTGCTGTGGCCCTTGCTGATATCCCGACCGCCGACTCGCCCATCAAGTTTGCTCATGTTGAGCTGGGCATCTTGGCGGTTGTCGACTTTGACTATGGCACGCTCAAAATCGAGACGCAGCTGTCACCGCGCTCGTACATTCTCAGCCCTGATTGCCACCTTACTGGAGGCGCGGCTCTCTGCTACTGGTTTGACGCGCCTCACGCCGACCAATCGAGCGTTGGGCAATTCGTCTTCACCCTCGGCGGTTACCACCAGGCTTACCGTGTGCCTGTAGGCTACCCCAACCCTCCGCGCCTGGGGATCAGTTGGAATCCTGGAGGCGGTCTCACGATCTCTGGCCAGGCTTACTTTGCCATTACGCCCAAGGCCTGCATGGCTGGTGGCCGCCTCCATGCATCGTTCAAAGCAGGGCCCATCGAGGCCTGGTTCGATGCATTTGCCGACTTCCTCATCAACTACAAGCCCTTCTACTTCAACATGCAGGCCGGGCTTTCGGTTGGCGTGGGCTTCAGTATCGACATTTGGTTCATCCACATCCGCATCTCGGTCGAAATCGGGGCTCAGCTATACCTTTGGGGCCCACCGCTGGCCGGCCGTGTACATGTCGATCTATGGATTGCCTCTTTTGACATCAATTTTGGAGACAACAGACGACAAGACAATGGCGTCAGCTTGCTCCAGTTCTACCAATTGGTGCTGCAGGCGTCCGCCTCCCCAACGGCATCCGCAGGTAAGGCTATTACTGCCATGGAGAAACAAGAGGCCGAAGAAGAGCCGCCCTTGCCCATGGAAAAGAATGAAGCGCATAATTTCCTTGCCCAATCCGGACTGCTGAACCCAACCGACAAGCCAGAACGGGATCAGAACGAGCAGTGGATCGTGCGTGCTGGCTCGTTCTGCTTTGTCGTAGAATGCAAGATGGCTACCAATGTTGTCAAGACGGATGCGGAAGGCGATGACATTATCAAGTACGGCGACGTCTTCAGCAAGCCCATGAAGCTTCAAGAACCCATGACCTCGACTGTCGTAATAAAGATCACGCATGACCAAGCGAGCAGCCCTGATGAGGGTTGGCAGTATGAGAAGTACTTGAAGAGTGTGCCAAGGGGCTTGTGGGCTAAGTGTAAGTTTGCCATTGTTGAACCTTTTGTCGTTTATGTACTAGAAAATTTGACCTGACACGCCTTCCAGATGATGCCAGTACCGACCCTCGAAACAGCGGCAACAACATCCACGACCTCCTCAACGGCGACAACAGCGCGATGTCCTTGATGATGGGCGTGCGAGTTACTGCGCCGAAGCCAACCTTGTCGCCAGACCCCTTCCCCGCATTCAAGGTGGCTGACGCAGACCTGCAGCGCATTCGTGCCCAGCGACGCTTCCCTGACATTGCGCCTGCCGACAAGGCTTGGGCTCCTGCCAGCCCCTTTACAGGAGAAGAAGTCGAGAAGCAGTACGTTGCAGTACACGACGGCTGGACGAACCCGGCTTTGGGTACCGGCGATGACGGGCAGATTGGATTCGTTGGGGCTCTTGCGGAGAGCTTTATCTGGGATGGTGTCAGCGAGTTGAAGAAGATTGCAGGAATTCCAGAGAGGTTGGGAAAGACGTTTATGAACATGTACGTGGCAGCACCGCTGCTGACCGCTTGAACTTGCTCGGTTCACGAGGTTTCTCTGAGGCTACCTTGCATGCAACCTAATGGCTCAGGACCTACAACCTTGTCTTCTATGTTTTTGCACTGTCCGAATGGCGAGTTTAGCAAGTAGTCACGAATAATTTATAACATGGTATAAACAGCTGCATCATAGATTACCCCCGCGTAGAGTCTGCTATCGATGTTCGGCTTAGGACTGCCCATAGGCACTCGGCGGAGCTTTGCTCTATTCAATTCACAAGAAAAAACTGATCAAAGCGTATGCATGCCTGCTCTGTCTCAACGACGAATGCTCCTGCAATCTCGAGCCTTATACTGCTTTCTCCTTATGCAGAGCTGCTAAATGTAGCTAACGACACCGAGACAGACCGGGCCAAGAGACATTCTGGTTTTGGATAGCATCGACACGACTCGCGCGACCGAGGATTTGAGACGGACTTTGGACTCGATTGGTTCCTCTTGTCCCTTCAAGCCTCCAGGTCCAAGATGGCAACACGTACATTGCTATATAGTATACGCACAATGCCAATCCCAGTAACCGGATGCATGGTTTTAACCCACGAGTCATATAGAACGTAGAGACCTTTGCTTCTACTTGTAGGTAGCCTAGATGGCTGTCATATTACGCTGAGATTAGAAGGTATAGATGTGCATTGTGGACACCCATCAGTATACGCTGAGACCGCTACGATCAATATAACGCCTTCCGGTCAGAGTATTAGTACGAACAATGACAAGACAACGAACATGTTCTATGCGAGTGCAGTGCCGACGATCGCTAAATTTTGCTTTGGATGGCCCACTTCCCTTGGGCATGAAAATCTCAAAATACATGCAAAGGATCGACTCCGACTATGTCGGATAGATAGTAAGCTCCTTGAGTCGGAGCCATTGGGGTCGGAAAGTTGTATCGCTACTACTACGTTGAGCAACAAACTGAACGGTGAAGGCGAGAGGAAACAAAATTTAGGTTAGAAAACATAAAACTCGAAGTCCCATAGCACATCAGGCAGCCAACCAAGATTTCCAAGATGGAGATTCCCAAAGGCCCCACAAGTTCAAAAATGTGAATTTTGTCAAGACTCGAATCTCAAGACTCCAGAGTCAATTGGCGCTGATTTGCCCCGGGTTCAAGCGCCGCGTATGGCGCCGCTTGAGAAAAGGAGAAGCCACTTGGTTCTACCCGTACGACCTATGGGCCCGTCCTTTGTGGAGTCGCAGACTATTGATGATTAAAAGGCCCATATCGCTGGGGTACTTTTCTGCATTGCTTCTTTGTTAGGTGGGACGACGCTGAAAGCGGCTGGACCCGACCGCCGGCAGGTGCCCATCCCACTGACTGGTAGCCAGCTGTTCTTTGATTTGATTGTCGCACCTGGTCAGGCGCGTGCAAGCATCAATAATACTCAAGAGACCGCTGATGAAGAATATTGGTACATGTCCGTGTAGGGACATGGCGTTGGAGAACCAGCGTCTCCAAATCCATAACATTGGAGTACTTGGCTGCGTTGAGGAAGGCATGCCTGGAGAGGCTCTCCTGTGCTTCAAGCCTGGTATTTCCGTGCGAAGTGACGCTGCCGCTCGCATTTGCAGTGCTCCGTATAACGGTGCCAAAGCTCTGCGTCAGCTGTTGAATCAAGTGACGTGTGGCGAGAAGGCCGGCGCATCGCGATTCGGTGCGCCAAATGTGATTCATGCAGCTGCATGCATGCAATAGGCGCGGCGCCGAGCAAAGCTGGGGCGCTTCACGTCATAACTCGCGGAGCTGAAATGCCAAACGCCGTCGATGAGAGCCAGAAACGTGGTCCGCTTGACCCTGATCGCCAGCACGCTGAACGGGATGAGTTCTACGGACAGAAACGGAGTATCATGAGTAGTCCTCGGCGCTAACCCGGGGTTGTGCAACCGTCCCCTTGCTCGAGATCGATGTCGGCACAGTTGGAGAAAGGACTTCGTTCCATTTTGTGTCGCAGGGCTGCTCCGGTCACTGCAAAACAACACAAGTACTAACCAGCACCAAGTTATTCTCAGCCTCGACGACTAGACAAAGGCAAGACATGGCCGACGCGAAAAGCGGCAGAGGCCGATCGAGCACTGCGAGTAACGCCCCCTATAATAGAACAGCAAGCTCGCGCTCCGTTGACGAGGTTTGCAAAGGCCGAAATTTGGGCCCCCACAAGGACGGTCACAGGGGTGGCCAAGAGGCATTGGATGACGTCCTGTCGCCAGACAGTGCGTGGGAATGGGTAGTAGGTCAAAGGCGTGCCGCGTCGAGACCTGAAAGAGCTGCTGCCGATGCTTGCGGCGCGGATCGATGCGTCTTCCAGGGGCTGCGCCTGGGACGATTAAGTTCTGAGGGTCATGATCATGGCTGAAGGTCGTGCATGGGATGCAGAACCCGAATGTGACGATGGCACAGGCAGCACAGTACCTTACCTAGGGGGCGCGGGTGCAGCCTGCGTGGCGGTCGCGCGCGAACGAACACTGCGTCCCTGGAAGTCGCGGCACCGTGCCTAGCCGGGCGCGCGCACCGTCGCGGCTCTGCGGGTACATACGGACAGAGATGTACTGTGCGGGCGCCGGTGCCGGTGCCCTCCATCGACAGACAGTGCCAACAAGGCCTTGCAGTTTCGACGGGTGGGCTCGCAAATTAAAGCCCATCCGAAACCCGCAAGATCCAGCCGGCCGCCTCAGGGTCTTTTCCCCCACGTTCTGCTTTTCTGCATCGGGTCGACTCGTCTGTAGCAGTGTGGGCGTGGCACGAGAGCGGGTCTCGTCTCTGGGATACTCGTACTCGTACACGACGTCGTCACCACGTTGGGTGGTGGTCTACGAGTACCTGCCTACTATGCTACTGTATTCCGTAATTACTGGTGTCTCGAATCCTCCTTGCGCCGTCGCGGTTCCAGGCCTTGGGGTGGCGCCCCGGCTCAGCCAGCCAGCCAGTCGACTTTCTGTACGACTTGGGTTGGGGCAACGTCACAGCTGGCTGGCAGGCAGGCAATCGAGGCGAGGATGCAATCGCCTCTGTTGGTCGCAAGTACAGTTTACACATTTGGAGTCGACTCTCGGTACGCCAGTCGCCCAATGGCAGCCGATGGGCCCGTCTTGCATGTGTCGCAGTACTCGTACAGCCGCCGTTGCCCCGGCCCGATGATCACACACGGCCGGGCAGGATACAATGGAGTGCAGCTCCATCGAGGCCTGCACCAAGAGTTTACTGTACCGAGTGTGCATGCTTGCAACCTTGTTGACTGTGATGCGCTCCAACGCTTCATCATCGTCGCGTCTCCTTGTCACGGCACAGTGCGAGCCCAGTCGCCTCCTTCCCTGCGACGCAGTCTGCCACCTCGTCCAGGTACCGCCTCGTACGTTCGGACATTCGCAGCGTCCCCACCAATTAGGCCACCTCGTCCGACGCCTGCTTTGCCTTACAGTGGAGTGAGTGCTGGACCTTCCGGCTCAGCGCCCAGGCCCAGGGCAGTGACCCGGCCCAGCCAGCCTCTGCTGACCACCATCGCCAACCAGCCAGCAATGGTGGGACAGGTCCACCCGCCCTCTCCCGTCGACTCCCGCTCTCCTTTCCATTTCCACGGTGCCCACCCTGGAAATTTCTCCCCCCCCAAAGGGCCCAAGTCCCCAGTCCAGTCCCAAAGTCCCTCCAGTCACGACACCCACGATCCCACTCTAAGGTACTCTCCGTCCACTCACGCCTCTGCGGCCATCCTCTTCTCGCCTCGGTCTCTTCCCACCCCCCCAAACCTCTCCTTCGCACCTCCCGGTTTGCGCGACGACCGAGTTATTGTTTCACGGGCATCTCCTCCGCAGATCCCTCTTCTCTTGTCGATACCCTCGTGTGTTTGCCCGCATCTACTGCTTTATTTGCGCGGCAGGGGCGTTGCTATTTCCTCTTTTTTTTCCCTTCCTGGCCTTTTGCGCGGTATCCTGTTGGACGACCGACGACGGCCGACAAGTACACAGCACGCTGTGTCCATAATCCGGTCTAAAGGTGAGCCTGCCCTGCCTGACAAGGACAAGTCGATGCGACGACGACAGTTTCCATTGCCTCTTCCCTTTTTCTGCGCAATCACGCCGCGGCGCGATGTGACCTTTATCCCTGCCGCCGAAGCCTTGACGGCGCATCTCGACGACGTCTTTGCATGCTGTCTATGCTGGCCCGAGAGCCCACGGCCAGAAGCATCTCATTGCGACGCCCCTCTTGGGTCACAACGCATCCTCGCCTCCACCCTGTCAATTCTTCAGACGCTGACTTTGCATCCGACGATCAGACATATTCCCTTGATCGAACCGAGTCTCGCGACTCTGCCGTCAAGCGACAAAACCGAGACGAACCATGTCCTACTACGACAACCCCCAGTGGTCTGGCCCCGGCCAGAATAACTGGGAGCATCAGAGCGGCACCTCCACTCCTGTTCGCTCCAGTATGTTTGCGCATGACCCGGCAATGAAA
Source organism: Tolypocladium pustulatum (assembly GCA_024340155.1). Taxonomy (NCBI): domain Eukaryota; kingdom Fungi; phylum Ascomycota; class Sordariomycetes; order Hypocreales; family Ophiocordycipitaceae; genus Tolypocladium; species Tolypocladium pustulatum. The sequence continues at coordinate 131,614 of JALHBY010000149.1, read as the reverse complement.
ATAAAGCACTCAACTGATTTGTGAAAGCCCCTTCAGCAGGCGCCAGCGGACCGCAGCCGCAGGATGACTACGCCTTCTCCTATCAGTTTGATGGTATGTCCCTTTGCCTTGCCCCATCACGAAACCATGGCACTCCTGCTTCCAAACCCCCGAGACAATGTGCGAATTGGCATGGGCATGATGTGCGGACACCTGCACGTCTTGTGCCGGCCGCCGGAGTCAACCGTGTCAGAGTTTGAGCCTATGCTAACGTCTGTCTCTCTGCAGAGGTTGATCGCGCCTACGAGAACTTGCAAAAGTCCGGCAAGGGCTATGGAATGGGCGGTCGTCGTGAGTTGCCAAAGCAAACCAGGATGCCCGCCATGTCCCGTCCCCTGGTGAACAGGCGGGGTGGACTGGCAGACGTCATGAAAGCCTCCACTAACGAAACGGCCTTGCCTGCGCTCCGAGCAGATGCCCGAGTCTCCCACGGTAGCGGCCACCGCTCCCACGCCATGAACAACTTCGATGAATCCCGTGGTGGCCCCCAGGGACAAAACCTCCACAACTTCTACGCCTCCCAGCGCCACCAGCCCTCGCGAGGCAACAACGAGGCAGAGCAGGTCATGCAAGTTAAGAGACGGATGGCAGCTCAGCGGGAACGAGAGCTTCGCAACCTCCACACGGAGCAGCAATACCAACGAAGTAGGCCGCCCTCTGCAGTATAGCACTTCCTGTCGCAAAGAAGGATACCCCAAATAGAAAAAAAGCGCACCGGCCATGGGCGGTTAAAGATGATGGCTGCCTGCCAGCCCTGCTCATGTTCTCGCCTTCCGCGTTGCTTCGTCTTCGGGAATTTCCTTGTTCGTTTGGGGGTTTCTTCGAGAGCAGCAGCAGCAGCAGCAGCAGCACTCCGGCCAGACACTTTGAGCATGGGCTAACAGTTGTCTCCAACGTAGATGTCTTAACTGAGGTGCCGCAGCACCAGCAGCAGCACCAGCAGCAGCACCAGCCGCAGCAGCAAAATCATCAGCAACACAACAGCAAGCAAATGTCCGAGGAAGAGACACGCGAGCTCATTGCCCGCCAACGCAGCGCCCTGTACGGCGAAGGCCCGTTTGCGGACAAGAGCGGCTACGTCGATGAGACGGGCAACATTCGCCCAGGAGCTCCTGGCGCCAGCGGCCCGTCCAGCCTGCGCGGCCCCTCGCCCTTGACTTTTGATGGCATTGGTCGCGCGCCTTCTGGGCCGGACGCCGGAACGCCTGGCTCGGCGAGTGATCACAACGTGGCGGTCGACCCCAGCCCACGGCCCCAGAGCACCACCAGCCCCCATACGGCTGGTCCCACCAACAAGGCATTTGATAATGCCGTTGGCCCGCAGAGCCGCACCAGCAACCCAAGCCCAACTGGTGGCTCTTCCCCTCGTGATCTTGCGCCTGGTTCCAAGCCGAGCCAGTCCGGCGCATCGGTCGCCCCCATCGGTACCCGCCCGTCTGGCACGCCGTCGACTGCGTCGGGCAAGCGCTCAACCACACCTCACACCTCCAGCGGCTGGGGTCGTGGCAACGCTGTTTGGGGCCAGGCTTCGGGTCTCGGTGCCCAGGCTAGCGTTTGGGGTTAGAGCAGCCCAAGACGACCTGGCGAGCTCAAGCGAGTAGCTGAAATATGAACTTTGCATCGGAAACGGCGCCAGGAATTCCGAGGTCACAACAAACCGGTATGGAAGGGATGGTTGAAGTCGGATCAGCAACGGGTGTTTTCGACATTTTGAAATTGCGTTGACAGGGCTGGGTTTTCTATTTCTTTGACAAGGACGGCACCTTGAGGCATTTCTGGGCGACTGCGAGAACGAAAAGGCTTGCTTTCTATATACCTAGGATTCGGATCGGGTCGGTCGGGCAAACGGGTTTGATGTTGATTGCGGGCAGAGATGAAGCATTGGGCAGTTTCCATGCTTTGGCGTGCTTGACGGGGACTGAAATTGCACTTTCGGTACACCACGGCGTATACCATCGACGGTGGGTTGCATGTTTGCGGGAATGGTATGGATGCAGATTGGGCAGGCAGAAATGGGATAAAGGGAGCAGCCACGCACGGTGCCAGTCTAGGATGACAGGCTGGGAAAATGGGCGACGGCTTGGAGTTTTCATGACGGCCTGGACAGCATCAGCGAGCATCTTTGCAGCTAAGCGCTGCTCATGGACGTGCCCTCCACTCACGACGACGAAAAACTACAGAAGCGGCAACCCTTTGGGGTAGACAAGCAGCGACCAAAAAAAAAGCCCACAAGTTGGGAGCAAAACAGACCGGCAATATTCTTCTCATTCTATTTCTCAGCGGCTTTTAGGGATCCGGGGCTTCTGGGACTGAGGTGTTTTTGACTTTGAGGCTTGCAAACCGGAAAGGCATACTTGGGGGGAGTAATGATTGTGGGATGGTGGATGAATGTGTCTGCGAGATGGCGAGTACGATTAATGAGACTGGCTTGCGGATGAGTGTCTGCTTTGAGGTGATGTTCTCGTGCCTCTTGACGGATGCGATGTGCAAGTGAGATTTTCTACGCAAATTGATCTTTTTGAGTTTTCCATATCGGACCGCTACCACAGACACCCAACGCCTTGCCCCGAGTAGACGCCGTTCATTACATACACAGCAGGCGAGCCCCCTCATCCAGGTCCATGACATCGTCAGCCCTCAACGCCTTGCCGCCCCAAATAACCGTACCTCGTCCGTCGACGGCAAAGGCGCCAGACTCTTGCCACTTGTTGCCGAGAACTGTGGACGCGCCATCATCCCCGCCGGCCTGAGCAGTGACGCTTTGGACGCCGCCGCGGCGTTGCACGGCCTCGGCGACCTGATCGCCCAACCAGCCCTTTTCCCGCCACCCTTGCACCTGGGCAGCCGGGTGGAAAAGATGCCAGACGCCGGCGATGCCGAGTCCCCAGGCAGCGTAGATGGCGCGATCCTCGTCGACGACGACGCGCACGTTCCAGGCGCCGCCGAGGAGGTCGAGCCACTTTGCCGTGGCGCGCGGGGAAGAGTGCGAGACGGCGACAAAGGTGATGGTGCCGGCGTGGCGATTGGCAAGGGTGCGGAAGGCGAGGAAGGTTTTCTGGGCGACTTTGTCACAGTCAGCCACGACAGCCAAGGTAGACATCACGACGTAGGGCGCGGCGGAGACGTACAGGCACAGCCGACGCAGCGGAGGAAGACGACAAAGACTTTCCGCCCTCGGCCAAACTCGAGCTTGCGATCGCGGTCGAGGGGCGCAACGTCGCCGACGCGGGGCACGCGGGCGACGGGCACCGGGGGCGGCGGCGGCGAGAACCAAGGGTGGACCGTCAGCGGGAGCTTCTTGACGGACATCCAGCCGGTCCAGCCGGGACCGTTGCCGCCGTCGTCATTGTCTCGGTCGTTGGCAATCTGGTCCGTCCCAGGTGGGCTCTTCTTCAGCTTGTTGGACTGGCGGGGCGCAGGGGCCGAGGGGCTAGAGCTTGAGAAGTCGAGGCTGTCGCTGGGCAGGCCGAGCTTCTTGAGGGCGATTTTGGCGGTGAGGCTGGAGAGCATGGCTGCGACGCCTGGGTCGACTGCAGCAGGAGAGATTGATGGTCGATGGCAAGGAGATGAAAGAAACAAAGCCGCTCGACGAAACGCGTTCGAGGCGAGCTGTTGCTGATACAGGTACCGTCAGAGGCTGGGGGCCGACCCCTGGCCCCTGGATTCTGAGGTCCAAGAGAAGGGGACCGCGCAAGGCTGAGATGGTCGCTGGACAAGGAGCGGGTTGACAGGGGCCGTTGCTGCACGGCGGGCGCTGCCGATTGGTCCCAGCGGCAGTGCGGGGGGAGCGGGAGGGCTCAGAGTCAGCCTGATGTGTCGATATGTACTCGTAGGTACGCCAGTCCACGGAGCTGCCTGTGGGCCTTGCGCACATTCTCGAGACCGCAGACGCACATTTCTCTGCCTCACAGCCTCGCCAGGCACGCGCCATGTCTTCCGCCGATGCGCCCAGTTGGTCCACGCTTTGCCGCGAGCCTGGGCGGTGTTACTCATCACGTTGCAGCGGGTGTTTGGTGCGTCGGCGGCACGACAAGGAAGGGTAACTGCATTGCTGGCAGCGAGACCAACGGGTGGAAGACCACCACGTCGTGGCGAAGCCGTCTATTCATCGCCGTCTTGCCCATCACGGTGTGGTTATTGGAAGTCGGCCAACGACATGGTGACGATGCCAAGGGGACATCACATGGTGGCGCATATTTCCCAGCAGCCTAATGCAACCCCGTGAAGGTGAGAATTGATGAGTTCTGCTGGCAGATGTAGCGCAGGTAGCCAGCCACGTACTGGTTATCCTCCCGCTCAAGCTGCTGCGGTTCACCTCCCGAACCGCTGTAGCAGACCTTGTCGGGGCCTTCGCCGCAGGCGGCGCGCGCGCCTAAGATGGAGGTTTGCCAAGGCGCGTGGCCAATACCAGACAGATGGAGTAGGTAGGTCGGCTTGGCCATCGTTGCACTGGATGTATAAGTAGTGAGTATAAATTCGATAGTAGAGTTAGGGGTAGTGGAATGGGAAGGATGGGCTCAAAGATAAACGACGAAACGTTAGCCCTTCATGACAGCAGCACGGGAGATTATGACGGTGCCGCGGCCCTTTGCGATGCTTAGAAGTCCAACTGAATAAGCTGTGCTTTCGGCAGCCTCGGCGCATAGCGCATGTTATGTTGTTGCAGTGCTAAATCCGACCGCTGGTCCCGGCGCCCTTGTCTCGTTGAAGTCGTTATACGATTTTGCTTGCGTTCGGACATTTGCCTACAACAGTAACTCCGACAACCAATGCAACGTACTTGCATTGCGCGACTAAAAAAATGCAACTTATGCGGAGCGCTTTCTTCCGCCCAGACGGTGATTACCTGGTTTATACACACGCATTAGATACAAGTCTTACCACTCCGGCGTTTCCTACAAATGCCCTCTCGTGCTGCCCATCATAGCCAAGTGGTAACCGATTCTACTGACTGATAACCTTTGAGGGACTACTGAAGATAACCGTCGAGGGATCCGTCGGCGCCGAAAGAGCAGGAACAAAATCCTGCATCACCTGTCCTCCGATTTCAGAGCTACGCGCTCCTTGGCCTGACCTTAAACTAGGCCGTGAATCCTTCCGAAACTTGAGAATCGGAACCTTTGGCCCCGCACAGAAGCAGAAACCGTATCGCGCCGAGTCATCTATCATCTACATATGTGTCCAATGGCGTGCTGGCGGGTCGCCAAACATGCCGAGGGTAGAGAGTCTTACCTTGAAACACAGGCTTATTCCTTTGTCTGAATCCAATGCCAACATAAGTCTGCGAGAAATGCAGTAGACGATAATCACCCAATCCGATTAGATGGCCGAAATATGGCTGCATTGCGGCCCATTTCTACGTACGAAAGACTTGTAGGGAGCCGATCCAGGCTATTTGCGACTCTGGCAACGACAATGTAGTCGTGTAATGAAGTTGATGCACGCTAAATGAAGCAGGTTATCCCCATGTCAGCGCATTGATGAGATGACCTGCGAGGATCTAGAGCCAGGCCTAAACGCCGCCGTCGGGAGGGGGGGCGGGCTCTTCCTGGGCTACTGAGAAAAGTTTGAATGTCATGACAGATAAAGAGGCACCGCAAATTGTCCTCTCTGCGCCAAAGCCACAGCAACCCCAATGCAAACCTTTTTTTTTGGCATCATAGTATATTACACTAATATTTAGCTATGCAGGAATTTTATAGAAATAGGAGCTTATCAATCGAAGCCAGGATGGCTGATTGATTAATCGCTGAAAACGAAGCCTTTAGGAGAATGTTCGGGTTAGTGTAGGCGCGGGGCATTTTGCGGTGCCTCTTATTATCAACCGGCAGGTGGGTGGCCTGTGCCCATCGTACGATCGAGGAGTCAATGATGCACATCTGGCGGTCCCATGGACTAAACGCTCCTGACTGGTATAACCCCTGAACCTGTTGAGGTCTTGATTGGGTCACAGCTATTGCAACTGCTCTAAAGTACACACGTCATAACGCAGGGAATGATGCATAGATTGCGGCAGTGACGTTACTCATCCCACCTCTCTAATAATCGCATGTACACTTTTCTGGGTCCGGTAGTGAGCATCCGACAAAAAGGACACGCAAGTCCTGAGCTGTATTTTCTTGGAAAAGGACGTCAGTTGTGCTGGATTTCACCAGGCGTAGTGATTACAGGAATCAAGATGTGGCTGCGCAGTTGGCAGGCACATCGCATTATTAGTAGGGCCTCGGAGACGATCCGCGCTATAGTTTGGGCGGGACTTGACCGTAACCTTAGTGCAGAACCGATGTCATTGTGACTAGCACACTGCCGCCACCAGGGCCTTGCACTTTTATCACAACACTGATGAATCATGTGGAAATGGTACATCAGTCCGCTGAAACTGTTCCCCAGCTGATGTCGCCGTGTCGCACGATGAGTTGGTGCGGATGCATCTTTTTAGGGTACGTTGATTGAATGCAGGCACTCCACCTCACCTTGCAACGCCACTCGGTTATCGTAAGGCTATAGATACAACATGACAAGGCAGCCCCAACCCGCACCCGCGACTGGTGCGAAACCTTGAGTAACTTTGACCGAAATTCCACTCCGTATATATGGGGCTGCAATGAATGCAATGTGGCATTTTGTGCCAAGTAAATTGCATTTACTTTTATCTGCAGCTATAGTTGTACTTGCTCTACGAGTACGAATATGTACCCTAGGAGCGCGGCTGGTTGGGGCCAGGACCCTTGTGGCGACAGTCAAACGGATCGCAGACTATTTTGCTCTTCTGTTACCCAGGTTCGGAGGTGTTTCTCCGGAATTGTAAGCTGCATCAAGTTGAGACCAAAGTCCCTGAGGCGAGCCAACATTTATCCTGTATGCTGCGGCATGTCCTGTCACAACCACGTCATCCGTTATATTTAAATGGTTTTGGTAATAATACGCACCTGATTGGCCAACGTATTCCAGGGATTACTGCTACGTACATAACCAGCATGCCAGCATATATGGAGTAAATGAGCAACCTCAGCTCAATATCAAGACCACAACACGCACTGTCCAGAGTATGTTCTCGCTACGCGCCACCATCACCAAGTCTCCAAGGTTTATCAACGTTCGGCTTCTACCGCAAAGACACATCGTATCTACTATTGCTAGAATGTCTACCATCTCAGACGCCATCATCAAGGACCACCGCGAGCTAGAGGAGTACTATAATGAAGTGGTCAACAACCCAAACAACCACGATCACCAGCAGCGCTATGGAAATCAGTTCACATGGGAACTTGCCCGGCACTCTGTAGGCGAGGAGCTCGTCGTCTACCCTGCAATGGAGAAGCACCTCGGCGCCAAAGGCAAGGAGATGGCCGAAAGCGACCGAAAGGAACACCATCAGGTAAGCAACTCATAGAGAACACACGACGGGAGTTGTCTGACCCTCGCACAGGTCAAGGAGCTTCTCAAGGAATTCCAAAACATGGCTCCAACGGACACTAAGTATATTGACAAGCTCAAAAGACTTTGGTCCGTCCTCAAGGAGCATATCGACGACGAAGAGAGCCACGACTTGCCGACTTTGGAGGCAAAGCTGCGTTCTACTGAAGGAGAATCGGAGTCAATAGCTACAACTTTTGGCAGAACCAAGGCTTTTGTCCCGTCGCGCAGCCATCCGAGTGCCGGCGAGCATCCTCCATTCGAGACTGCGATGGGATTGCTGACTGCGCCAATTGACCACGTCGCCGACCTCTTTAGAAAGTTCCCCGACAAGACCATATCGCCCAACCCTTCTACCAAATGAGCGGAGGTCGATGGACTGAACCTGGCCAGGAGCGCATGGGGCTAGTATAGTCATTTATGTTTTGAGTAGCTTTTATGTTAGGTTTCAATTTGGCTAAGTTAGTACATTGCCTCGTCTTGCAGAAGTTTAGCATCGCAAGGTGTTTGAGAGATCACTGTAGTGTCGAGTTTGTTTTTGTGCATGAATTAGACGGTTCCGGAGCGCTGCAACCCTGCCAAGCAACTCTGTCGGCCGATAATTACCTACCCAACAGGATTGGGAATTCGTGGGGTAAGCAACGTCAAGCGTCATCGAGTTGCCATGGAGAGTCAAATCGACACGATGGGGTGAACCGTCATCACTATGACGTCATAGCCATGCCGTCATTGTTACTGCGCAGTTTTCAAGGGATTAAAGCTCTACTCCGTATTCGAGGCGACGACGCAGCTTTATCCTTCCTTCATACATTGAATTTCTCGTATAAACATGTCGCAACAGAGAGTGGCCATGATAGCCGCAGCCGGCGCGGCCGTAATTGGGGTCGGCTTCTACAGCAACATGGGCCGTAAAGATCAGTCTCAAGAGTCGTACCGTCGAAACCAGGCGCAATCAAAACGCGAACTCGGTCTCGGTGGCGCCGGGGTTGGGGGCAATTTCAATGCTGGAGGCCCAGAAGAAAAAGCATCGTCGCCTGGTCGCGAGAAAGATACCGGTCGCTCGAGGACAACCGAGCCGTCCTCGACGAGTGCAGATCCGGGTTCAGCGGGCAGGTCAGCTAAGGTAAGCTGTCTTGAGATAACCAAGACGTCGGCCAGGGCTAACAGTCAATAGCAAACCTCAGGAGACTCGTCGAAACTTCCCAGCTCGCGTGCGACAAATTCCAATGAAGGATCATCCAGTACGCAGTCCGAGTTGTCACAATCTGTGAGAGGATTCTTTGGATACGGTGGGGAGAACACGGCTAGCCCCAAGGAAGAGGCTGGGCGTCATGACACGAAAGGAATCAGCCAAATGCACAACGAGGTGCCGTCGAAGCATGGACAGCGGCCAGGCTCAAGTCGATAGGGGCAACGCCGGCTGCTCACATAGTCTAGAGCGAGTCATCCACTATAACCTCTCACCGAGGCATACAGAATTATTTCATAACTAAAGTCACAATCTCTTTACCGCGGTGCAGCTAGTCCAACACACAGGGATTACTTACAGGTATCTACAAGACGTACATACAGCACATCATAATTTATGTTATACCTCACGACCTGACTTTTTGCTCCCGGGTCGCATCGCTGCTTTTGTGGATGCCGGCTTAGGATCTACCCAAGGGCAGCTTGCCTGTGGCTCCGGGAGCACTCGGGTTGCTCAGTCTTGTCCCACAGCCAAGAGGAGATCCACGCTCAAGCAAAGATAGAACTGAGCATATAGATTGCTAAAAAATGACTATCGAGGTTAGATATCGAAGAGCGGATCTATTATTTCAGAAGTGCACTTAAGAGCTAATACGGACTATTGTTAAATGTTAAGCATGGCGAAGGTATCGTGGGCATGGTTCTTTGACGCCCTAAACGAGACTTACCACAGCCTAAAGCTCATTCCCTACCTAGGAAGGATCACTATCGAAGCGCGAGACGTCACTGAACGAGCCGAGTCCGACTAGATCAGCGACGACCAAGTCCATGCGCAGACGAAATCGTGGGGAACCGACTTCTAGTACACCAGGCAGCTTTACCGCCAGCACGGGTGGCCTGCATTCCGCAGAATGACGCCAAGAAAGCCATTGACGCTGTGTCAGAGTCGATAGAAGAGCAGCGCGGTGAGTGAGAAGAAGACTTCACAGACTGGTAGTTGGAATGGGTGGTGTAGCCCTTCTTAGCAACGCCGGACAAGGTTGGACAGCTATAGTATCCCAATACAAGTACTCTAGAGTGGACAAACCCTGGATTCATATTAGTGCGGTGTCTTCTCTAACGAGCGCTATAGTCCACGATCCTTGATACTCTTACGTTCTATAGAGCTCGAACTAGGGGAGGTTGCGGCGCTGCTAGCTTTGGCTTTATACGCGATCACGGTAGGCCTGTAATGTGCGCAACTATAGATGGAGGTACGTATAAATAGTGAGACTCAAAGACATTGGCGAAGGGTTGTATTTTATATGTGTTACCTTGCGGTATTGTTGATTCCGATAGTAGCAAACCGCGTATATAAACGTTTCTAAGCCCTTCCGAACCCATCGCTCCCCTATACTAGCGAGGAAATTACCCACAAAATCAACTAAGATACTTACTGCTTGACAGCATGGAGATAGGAGGCTACCTCTTTCCGGGCCGTCCTTGAAAGTTGGTTGGCAGACTCAACAATCCATGTCTGGCAGTCTCTTTGCGTAATTGTCCTGCTAGAATTAACCTAGAGGCCCCCAATTTGAATCCAATTCTTCAAGGTATGGACACAGAAGGCATGTAATTAGGTATGTGACGAAGCTGGGTTAGAGACTTAGCCTATCATCGACTGTATTGAGCATCTTCCCAGGCGCCTTGACCTTGATAACGCTGGCCTCAAAGCCGCAGACAGGTACAGTATCAGTTATGCGAACTCGGCCCATTAAGCATTAACTCGTCAAAGAGCTTGGCATCAACCCACTGCAATGGGATATCCTCTGTTGGCACGTTGGTGGTAAGATCAAGGTTGTTATTGCGTTTGATTTCGAACTGGAAGCCGTTCCTCACATCTCCAGTAGCGTGAATCAGAACTCCGATTTCGGGGTTGGCGTGAGAGGACACCCAGTATGCGCAATGGTCCTTGAAGGGCGCGCCACTGTAAAGGAGTAAATGGACCATGAAGGCCCCGGCCCGGGAGCCCTTTCATAGCAACATTCGGTGGGCTGGGGGCGCCGGGGGAGGGGGCGGCAGCCTTCTTGACAGCTGGCTGGGGCGGGGGAGGAGGAGGAGCAGATCTGGAAGACATGATGGAATAGCTGTTGCGAAATCCCTCTCTAGGCGCTCTGCAAATGTTATCGATTTTGCGGAAAGAGGAAGGGTAGAGCTTGAAAAAGCAGTGATTGAGAGAATGACTTGATGAGCCATTATATCTGATGGAAGGAAGAGCTTTATATATCCCATGCTCTCTAAACGCTCGCTTGAGTTATCATGAAACTAATTAGTTGCGGCCGTCCGTAGCTCTGAGGCTATGGACCATGCCCTCTATCTTTTACACTCTTTGGCGGCTATAAAGGCACGCAATAGGGTGAGTGTCATATTGTTGGATGGAGCATATATAATGCAGGCTGTCCCAACCGCCAAGCCGGAATAAGTGGTTGTAACCTGTTACCGTTGCTACACGCCACTTAGTCACGTAACTCGATTCCCAGTCAATTCGGTGGGGTGGCATGAGTCTTGACGCATGAATTGCAGCAGTGGGCGGTTAACTTACCCAGCATTTGCCAATCGTTTCCCAGTACTCCGTATCTACATTGCATAGGGGGCTACGACCCGTACACCGCAGCAACGATGCCGGTACGTAACAGAGGGGCGCAGGCCAGGAACTGCCCGCAACTACCAGGCCATAATCTTCGGTAGCTAACAAGTCGCCTAGTAATTCGAGTTACTAGCTATATCTTTGTTAGAGATCGGGGGCCGCTCTTTACTACTATAGTAAGAAGATTGGATACTGGAAACGCACTGTAGTTTATGAAGCATTGCTACGGGATATGAACATATTGCACGATCCCGAACCCTGGCAACCCGGACACGCCGCATGTAGCTACGCTTCTCCGGTCCCTGACTGGCGTTTCCATGCGGGACCCCCTATCGGAGCGCTAGCTAATATAAGCCGGTATAGACAACATGCGACCGAGCAGCCGCTTATCATTTTAAGCATTCGGGCCGGCCTCTGTTGAAATAATGCATCACCTATTGGGCAGAACGCTTAGCCTATATGAATCTTTTGCTGCGGGATTGTGGCATCACATGCCTCTAGACAAGGCAAAATAAAGCCACGGATGGTAGCACGTCTCGTCGTCCTCCGGGTCTATAATTATCGGGAGATACTTTGCCTACCATTCTTCTTGAGTAGCTTTACTGAAATGCTCTGGGTTTAGCCTTAACCGCCGCATTTTGCAATACTCCCAGTACGCGGGATACTACCCAGCCTGGCCCCAGTCGATAATGGCTGCCGCCTTCGGGTTCGAGCCCGGCGACAAGAGGATGTTGGGTATAAGGACATTAGCATACGTAAATACAATGTCTAATGCCGATTCTATAGCGTATTGGAACTGCTAGAGTGCGTTAGCCCCTTAGATTGGCCCCGCGAGCTCTGAAGTCCGTAATATAGATATTATTTAGTAGTTGCTTGTTTAAGCTGCCTATAAACATGATATTGGTTAGCTTTGCCGGTATGCTCTATCTAATGTGCCTTGCTTACTGATATAGCGGTTAAATTTATCTTGCTCTAAGGTCTGCTATGCCTTTACCGCAAACCTAAGCTCCTTATAGACGGCTTGTCTCTCGTCCTTATTTATGTCTTTCTATCTCTCCTGTAAAGTACTACCCTCGATTAAGGATATAAAACTAATCCCCTAGACCCTATCCTTATATTATAACCTAGGCAGACGGCCGCGGAACGGGCCGGCTATATATATAAGAACGAAGGACAGAATAATAGGGAAACATTATTCTACGCTAAATAGATTACTTACGCTTAACTAATCCATTCTAATTATTATACCTAGGATTAGTTAGGATTAACTAATCTAGTCTAATACGATTAGTCTAATAGGAATAATCTAGTAGAATTATATAAGTATATAAGTACCTTTAATTTCCTTACTATAGTATAGATATCTAGCTAGCTTTTAATATAAGTATTAACTTAGACTTACTTCTTTTAAATTACTTCCCTAATATAAGGTTATAATCTCTATAATCTATTACCTTATAATATTTACCCTAACCTTTTTACTAATATAAACCTCTAGTTTATCCCTTAGGAACTAAACTATTATATATTAAAAGCTCTTATTTAGTAGGTTACTATAAAGCCCTAAGTAATATCGTTTACCTATATAGTAAGAATAGTACTTAGAAGCAATACCTATATACTAAATAGTATAGAGGAACTTTAGTAAATATTCTATAAGATAAAGGCCGAAAACGAAAAACTTAAGAAATAACTTATCGAAGGGAATAAGGAATATATAAAAGTTCTTACTCCTATACTATTTAATAGAATAGTAGTATAAGTCTAGCTATTAATAATATAGATCTAACTATATTAGAAATAGTATACTAGCTTATTCCCTTACCTTAGGGATAGAATAGTTAATATAGGATTTTTCCTTAAAGGAAACGTACTTATCTAGTTTAAACTATACTTATATAATTAGCTAGCTAATAGTACTAGTATAAGTAAATCCGAAACTAGAACTATTCTCGAAAATATCGATAACTTCGAGAAAGTAATTAAAGGCGCTTTCGGAAACCTAGATAAGAAGCGCGAAAACGAAAAGAAACTTATATAACTCGTATAGAGAGGCTCGGCCTCCTAGTATATAGTAGAATTTCGGTAAGCCGCGTTCTAAGTAATATAGGGTAAGGAAGCCTTAATAGCTTAATTCTATAAAGGCCTTAAAGATATAGTTAAAGATAATCTCATAAGGGAAGATCGCCTTAATTATCTTACTAAATACGTCGAAATAGCTATTAAGATAAATAATAGGCTATACGAACGATATATAGAGCGAGGAAATAAGAAGGTTAGCTAGGTTAATTATTTCGCCTCTAATAAACTATAATCCTAACCTAACTAGGCTAGGAAACGATAAGAAGAACCTATTATATAGGCCTATATTACTAACCCTAAAAGAATAGATCTAGATATTACTTAAAGAGATAGATTAAAGGATAGTAGGAAATATTATAACTATTAGAAAATAGGATATTTTATATAAGAATATAAATAACCTAAGAAAATAGGATAGAAACTAACCCCTAAAGGTAAAAAATAACTTAATACTATTAATAAAATAGAGATACCTTATAAAAGCTTAAACTAGACTACTTACTACGATAACTACTACCTTATATATATTTCGGAAAAATAGGGTAGTAGATAGTTCCTTAAGAAACTAAGAGGAATGAAAACTATTACTATAATAGGAAGAAAAATCTCTAGAAAAATAGGTAAAGAAACTATAGAGATATATTAATCGAAAGAAAAAAGGCTAAAAGAACGCTTCGAACGAAACTAATAGCGAATCTAAGAAACCGAGGCTACTATAGTACTCGTTAAACTAAGTTAAAGAATAGAAATACTAAAAGGGAGCGTAGACGATACTAGCTCTAAAGAAGAATATACCCCTAGCGCTACCGAGGATAAGTAACTATAAAAACTATACCTAAAAAGGGAAAATATAACCCTTAGAAGGATACTATAAGAATACTATAAAGATAATATAGACGAAATAGTTAATATTAGAACTTAGATAGAACCTAAACCCCTTACTAAAGTTTAATAGTCTATACTTATATAATATAGACTAGTACTATATAATAGAGATAACGTAATTACTATCGTAGTAATTAATACCTTAAATATAATTAAAGGAGATTAGTACTTAACTTAGGATAGGGACGATCTTAGAATTACCCCTAGATACTACCTATATACTATACTATTATAGGTATTATACGTCTACCTAGACTATATAGTCTACTTCTTAGCTAAAGTAAGATATAATATATTTCCTATTTAACGAAGAGGATATATAATTAATAACCTATACCTTATAAACGAACTATATAAATAGATAACTAGGAAACAATACCTAGAAGATTAAGTAGTATTACTTAAACCTAATATAAATATGCTAATAATTTATAGATAAGATACGCGAGTAATTAACAATATATAAACCGAAATAACCTACTAGGTATATTAATTTAGAAAGATAGTAGGATAGTACGATATAATAAGTAGTAAGTAATAACTTAGTACGCTATAGAAGCCTCGCTATACTTTCTTATATAACTACGAAAACTATAACGAATACCCCCTACTAGGATACCCTAAGTACCTATAGGAAAAAGTACGTATATAGTATATTATAAATAAAGGAACTAATAAGGAATATTATATACAGATATATAATATCGAGATATAGGAAAGAATAGGTAAAATAGACCCTATTTAGGCCATAGAAGAATAATAAGTAAACGAAAAATAACTTAACTACTTATATAAAAAGGAAGTTAAGTAAGAAAGATAATAAATCTAGGATTTAAAAAACAAGGTTCGCTATCTATAAAAGGGCTATAGACTAATATAGAAAGAAAGAATCTAAGGACCTTCTATATAACTAAGACTAGTTATAGTAATAAAATAGTATTAGATATCTATATTATAGGATATTATATAATAGTATTATTAGATAGTAGCGTAATAGGTAACTATATTTTACTATAAGTCGTTAATTATTATTAACTCCTATAGAAATAAAAAACCGAGCTATATAAACTCTATAATATCGAAGGAGGAGTATTTAGTTATAATAATAGAATTATTGATATAGAGATTAATTACCTCGACGTCTCGATTTAAGGATATTATAATTAAATAACCTTCGATATTATAGATATCTCTAGGCACGACCTTATCTTAGGATACCTATAGTTATAGAAAAGCAACCTAATAATTAACTAGAGGATAGGCTAACTATACTAGGATAATAACGCAGACCCCTAGGATTAGAAGATCTAGAAAGAAGAAGCGAAATTTCGTAATAACTTAGCCTCTAAAGATAATATAAAGGAATACCCTTTATATAAAACATTATAGGTAACGAAAACCTAAGTAGTAACTAATATAGCTCTATAACCTGAAATATAATATAAGTATAATAGGAATAAGTATAAGAAGATCTAAAGAGTTATTACCGCTCTAAGGACTAACCTTAAATAAATTAATAATAATATTAAAGCTACTATAGCTATAATGCCCCTAGATAAAAGAATAGAAAACGTTCTACTAAAATACCTAAAGTATAATAAACTATTTAAGGAAGAACTCGAAATAGGATTACTAGAATATAGCTAATAAGACTACGCGATTTACCTTAAGGAAGGTATAATACTATCGTTCTATAAGATTTATAACCTTAACGAAAAGTAACTAAAAACGCTATATAACTATATCGATAAGAATCTAAAGAAAGGATATATTAGGCTATTAATATCTAAAGTAAGATACCTAGTTATATTTATACTAAAGAAAAACAGTAAGCTTTATTTAGTTATAAACTTTTAATAAATAAACGATATTATAATTAAGGACTATATACCTCTACTACTTATTTTAGAACTTAGGGATCGACTATATAGTATAAAGTAATTTACGGCCCTTAACCTTAAAAGAGCTTATAACCTAATATAAATAAAGAAAGGATATAAATAAATAACTATATTTCGAATTAAGTTTAGACTCTTCGAATACTTAGTAATGCCTTTTAGGCTTACTAACGCGCTAGTAACCTTTTAGTATATAATTAATAATATCTTACGCGAATATTTAGATATATTCGTAGTAGTTTACCTTAACGATATACTTATTTTCTCTAAAGATCTTAAAGAATACTAAGGATATGTCTATAAGGTACTATAAATACTCTAGAGTACGAAGTTACTAATTAAACTAAAGAAAAGCAAATTCTATATATAGGAAGTAGACTTCCTTAGATATACTATTATACTAGGGGAAATATAAATATAAAAAGATAAAATCGCTATAGTTAAAGAATAGCTAACTCTAATTAACGTTAAGGATATATAAAGTTTCCTTAGATTCGCTAACTATTACTAACGATTTATTAAAAAATATAGCGGCGATACTATTTAGCTTAATAAGTTAACTAAAAAGGCTAATGCTTTCCTTTAGAAAGAAAAGGAAGAAAAAGCCTTCTAGAAAATTAAGGACGCGATTATATTAGAACTAGTTCTAGCGGTATTTAACCTAGAACTACTAATAGAACTTAAAACTAATACTTCTAACTTTACGTTAAGAGCTTAGATTAGATAACGAGATAAAAACAGGAAGCTAAGACCTATAGCCTTTTATTTAAAGAAACTATATAGTACTAAACTTAACTATCCTATCTATAATAAGGAATTCCTCGTAATTATTAATATCTTTAAGGAATTTAGATACTACCTATTAGGTAGTAAATATAAGGTTAAGGTTTATACCGACTATAAAAATATTATATATTTTATAACTACCTAATAACTAAGTAGACGATAAATTCGATAGGTAGAATACCTTTTAAAGTTTAACTACGAAATTATCTATCGAAAAGGAATAGAAAATAGTAAAGCTAACGCTCTTAGCTAACGAAATAACTATAATATAGGACTATCTATAGAAACTAGATAGATCCTCGAGCTTAATACCTAAGGATACTTTTAATAAAGATAACTTAATACTATATTTAAAGTATATATAGATAATAGTATCTTATAAAGAATTAAGGATACTTATACGATAGTTAACTAGGACCTACTCCCTATTACCTAAGATAATAAAGTCGCTAAGTTTAAAGAGAAAATCTTTATACTACTAGCGGTATAAGAAAAGATTACTTAAGAAGTATTTAAATACCTAATATATAGATACTAAGGAATTAAAAGAATAATAGAACGAATATAATAAGTATTCGATTTCCCTTAGATTAAGTAAACTATAGAAATAATACTTAGTAAATATTCTATTTATAAGCGAAGTAAGGTATCTCGATATAAGCCTTATAGAGAACTATAACTATTACTAATTCTAGAAAAACTATAGAGTTTAGTAGCCTTTAACTATATTATAAAGCTACTATTATTAATAGAACCTATAATAAGGGTTACCTATAATAGTATCTTCGTAGTAATAGATAGACTTATAAAGTATAGGTACTTTATCCTATATAAAGAAGTAAGTAATATAAAAGACCTTACCTATATATTCCTAGAAATAATTATTAATAGTTATAGGTTACTTACCGAGATTATATCTAATAAAGGAATTATATTTATAGTAAAATTCTAGTAAAGCCTAATAGTATAACTTAGAATAAAATATAAACTTAGTATAGCTTACTACCTATAAATAGATAGATAAACTAAACGACTTAATTAAATACTTAAATAATACCTATATTATTATTAACTATAGTTAAGACGATTAAGTAAAATAGTTATTAATAGTATAGTTAGCCTATAATAGCTCGATTATAGAAAGCACGAAGGTTTTACCTTTATATACTAACTATAGATATAACCCTAAGGTATACCGCGTAATACGCAAAGGACTAGATATAGAATAAGCTCTATTATAAGTAGATAAACTTAAAGAACTATATAAAGAAATAAAAAAAGAACTCGAATATATTAAATAATATATAATAACTTATATAAATAAGAAAAGGTTAAAGGGACTAACTTTTTAGAAGGGAGATATAGTCTACCTACTCTAACGAAATATTAAGACTATATAACTAAGCAATAAATTAGATTTTAAGAAACTTAGACTATTTCTAGTTAAAAAGGTTATCTTAGTAACTAACTACGAACTCTAGCTACTAGATATAATAAAGATATACCCTATCTTCTATATCTTATTACTCGAACTAGCTATAGAAGGCAATAAGAAAATACTAGACTATATCGAAGTTCTCGACGATAATAAGTATAAACTAGAGGAAATACTAGATATATAAAAAGAAGGAAAAATATAATAATAGCTAATAAAATAAAAAGGATTTAGATATAAAGAAAATATATAGGAAGCCCTTAAGTACGTAAAGTACTACTAGCTACTTCTACGCTAGTTTCGGTAGAAGTATTCTTAAAGTTAAGAAAGGAGGTATTGCTACTAAAGTTCTTAGGGAAACCTAGAGAAGACTAGTCGACCCCCGGGTTATTTAAAGGTATAGTAGATACCGCCGCTACCTCGACCTCGCAGCGCTCCCCCTCTTCTAATTTATCTAAACTCTTAATACCCCGAAATACTATTTCTACTACCTTCTCTCGAAGGAAGCGCTCTTACTTACGAATATACTATAATCGACCTATCGCCTCTTCTAATACCTCCTTAGCCTCTTTACGCTAATAAGCTAAACGATCTTTTTCTCGAATTACGCGGTTAACTAAGATAGGGTTAATTTAAAGAACTATAAAGAAATATATATTAAGGGGATAAATATAAAGTAGCGTCTAGACCGCTAATATTATACTATATATAGCTACGTACTATATACTTACTATAATAACTTTTTCCCTCTACTACTATATATATATAATAGTATATATAGTAAGATAAATATAAAGGTATTTCGAACCCGAATTTCTTAATAAAGGTTAATAAAGCTTAACGTAATAACGTTTTCGCTAAAGGAGTAATTTTTAATTTAGTTACTCGACTAGATATAATATTAGCGATATTAGAAGGTTATAATAGGATAGGAGACTATACCTATAAATATAAGCATAGATAAGGTATTTATATATTAGTTAGATATAAGGGCTAGGTCTTAGAGGCTAAGCCTATTAGGAGAGGGATATAATATTACGACCTAGGTAGATAGCCGCGGGACGGGCTAGCTATATATACTAGAATAGAGGATAGAATAATAAAGAAACATTATTCTATACTAAATAAATTAATTACGCTTAACTAATCTATTCTAATCGCTATACTAGGGATTAGTTAGGATTAATTAATCCTATCTAATATAATTAGTCTAATAGGACTAATCTAATAGAATTATATAAGTATATAGGCACCCTTAATTTCCTTACTATAATATAGATACCTAGCTAGCTTTTGACTATAAGTATTAACTTAGACTTACTTCTCTTAAATTACTTCCTTAATACTAGGTTACGATCTCTATAATCTATTACCTATATAATATTCGCCCTAACCTTTCTACTAATATAAACCTCTAGTTTATCCCTTAGGAACTAAACTATTATATAAAGGCCCTATAGGGTATAAGGTATAAAGTATAAGGAGTAGCTATATACTTAATATCTAGGCGAGGAGACGCTAGCTTATATAACTAAAGCTATATAATAAGAAAGATAGATTTACTTTATTAATGCCCTAGCTATAAGCTATAAATAATAAGAAATTTAAGCTATTAATATTAACCTATCGTTTTATAGCTACCCTAAGGACCTTATAGCTTATAATAACTTATATAAATATAAGAGCGCGGCCCTTATATAGCTATATATAGGTAAGCTAGGCCTCTAGAGCTTCTTATATACTATATTAATACCTAATATAACCTTACCCCTCTATATTACTATAGCTATAAGGTAGAAATAGTCTCTTATATATTTATCGGCTACTTATTACTAACTATAATATATATTAAACTATTATTACTATTATAAGATTACGCTATAATTTATATAGCCCTTAATAACCTAACCTTAATAATATTATTAACTAGGTAGTTTCTTTACTATAATCCCTTTAACTAGTTCTAGCTAGTAATTTAGCTTAGCTAGGAATTAGAGGCTACTAAAGCGCCTATAATATAATAACGCTATAAATATAAGTAGGATATATAGAAATTAAAATTAAATAATAAAACTTTTATTCTTATTCTTATAGTAAAGTAAAACCTTAAAGGGGGTATATATAGTATAGACCTAATATAACCCTAACCTAACTATTACTTAGTCTTAACCTTAGCCTCCTCCCCTTCCTCCTCCCTATCTTTAATATTAGACTTATTAAACTTATTATTATTATTAGTAACGGTGGCGTAGCTATATAATATAAATATAATATTATTAATATAAAGGAGGAGTAGAGTATTCTCGTATAAAGTATAAGTATTCTTAGTAAGGGCGCGGATTAGCGCCTTATTATTAATAAGGGCGCGAGCTAGGGCCGCGATAGAGCTACTAGCCTTAGCTTTAGCCTATTTAACCTATATACCGCGCTTAGCCTTAGTTATAAGGACCTTTTAACCTTTAGTCTATAATATAAGTTAGTATAAGGCGCTACTATAGTAAAGATAGGGTAATAAACCCTTTAGCTTTATAGAAGTAATAGCTAAATAATAAGTAAGAGCCTAGGCTTCCTTATTAATAATCTATTATTATAAGTTAGCTATAGTAATATTTTATTAGGGACAAACGAATATATAAGAAGCCGAGAGCAACGACCTTATAATAAGATAATAAATAAGTCCCTGCCTAAGTAAATTTAGCAGGCGTCGTAGCTTAATAAGCGTTATAGTATTAAACCGCGCAAGGCAAGAGGAGTCATATTATATAAGTTAGCGAGACAAGGCAGTAAATAGCCACTTATCTTAAAAGGGTTAGAGGAAATAATTATCCTCTATTAAAAAAGCTATAAAGAGCTTATAAATAAATAAAAAGTATATAAGGTCCTGTCTAATCTTAGGGATCTCGACAGTCCCTTTATATCCTTTTAAAGTTAGGCTATCGTCGTCTACTTACTTTTTCTACCTCCCGTTTTTCTAGGTTAGGGGTCTATACTATCTCCCCGATAAAGTATAGTAGAGATAAGGCAATAATATATAGGTTTATAGCCCCTTTTAGCCTAGATATAGCTAATATACTTTATATTATTACTCTCTACTATAAGGTTAATATAGTAATATATATCTATAGTAGAAATAAGGCGACTTATTAATAAGATTACTATACTAATACCTATATATCTTAGAGATATAAGTAATATAGGCCTTATAAAGTAGTGCGCGAGGGGTACTAAGTTACTAGTAGGTTAATATTAGATTTATAATAGTTACGCGGCAGAAATATACTAGGCTAAGATTATTATCCTCTTCCTTATTAAAAGGGAGGGGGGAACCGGATTTATAGATAGATATCTATAATATATTAGCGATATAGCTATATTAAGGAGAAGGAGCGAACTTATAATAGTAATATAGGTATATAGAGATTATTTAATTAATTAATTTATTTTTACTACGCGTTAGATAAGGTAGAAACGCGCTAGCTATAGTATAGGCCCGGGGTACTTACTAAAAGAAGTAGTAATAATAATAAAAGAGGTAGTAGCGGCTATAAGTAAGGTTAGTAAATATAATTAGCTAACGAGGCGAGTATAGTATAATAAGCTAGTAATAAAAGAGGTTATAAAGAGGGTACTTATTAGTTATAAAGAGGTTAAAGGAAGAAAGAAAGAAAAAGTAACTAGGCTAGGGGGTAAAGGCTACCTTTATAGCTATAGCTTAGCTATTAATAAATAGCTAGGCTATACTTAGGCGATAGCTAGAGGTAATATATTAATAAAACTTTATTTATAAGTATATACTCTAGAGGCGCATAGTATAAATACTATATACTTACCCTAAAGGTAAGCTAGACTTACTTCTACTTAACTATAATACCTTAGTAAATCGATATTATATTAAAGAGCCGCTATATATACTAGAGACTACTTAATAATACCTTACCCTTATATTACTTCCGAGAGCCTAAGTAAGGTAGCTATTCTATAAGGGCTACCTATATACTTACTTACTAAGGGGAATAGCTCTAATGCCCCCTTTAGCGAAGGGAGGGCTAACCCTATTTTCTCGGATATATTACTAAGCTAGGTAGACGCCCCTAGTACCTTACTATCGTTACCGGGCTAGAGGTAACCCGAAACTATATAAGATAAGATATAGGTTTTCTTCTTACTAGAGGGTTTTTCTTATATTAGTAAAAGGTAGAAGATCTAAGGCTCTAAGAGCTAGCTAGTATAATAAACTTCTTTTTCTTCTTTTAGTATTCTTTTAGGACTATTTTAAGGCTAAGAACTATAGCTACTTATTATTATCTCTATTATTTATAGCTAAGCTTTAGAATATAATAGTTAATAACTAGATAATCCCTTATTATTAAAGGCCTTATACTTATAATTATAATAAAGTAAGATAAAATATAATAGGATTAGGTTTTATATTCTATTATTAATAAATTAAGAATTCCTATAATAAACTTATAGTCTAATCTATTATATATTATTAATAGATAAGTTATCTCTTAATATACTATATTTACTATATATATCCAATAGGCCCTATATAGTTTCTCTTAGGCTAAACTATGTAGTTAAATACTATTATTTTCTTTTTAATTATAGTATTAAAGGTAAATACTAAGTCTCTTTAGTATAGCCCTCTATAGTATTCTTCTATAGCTTAAATATTAACTAGTATCCTCTAAGTTATAGTAAACGCCTAAAATAGTACTAATAGCTATTAGTAATGCCGTTAATAAGATAATTTTTAAGTCTTTACCTACCTTTTATCTTAATAGTCTTAACGTTAGATATTAAGGAGAGTAAGTTATTACTTATTTATTAGATATAGGAATTCTTCTATCTCGACTTAATATACGACCTATAACTATATAAGTAGTAGGAGGACTTATTACTAGTAATAGAATAATACTTTAAATAGCTACTTGAGATTAAGATATAAGACGCAAAAGGCAGCGATAACCATAGGTGCGTTTGCTCAACGAAACTAGACGCAAGACAGACGACGTCAGGCGGCCATGGGCCACCACGAGGCGCCAGTGGTCGCCACGGAATGTGCACAGTCGCCCCGAGTGTGAAGAGTCACGCGGGGGCCCCGTACCTTACGCACCGCGGCTGTCCGATGCACGGGCGAGCCAAGTGGACGGTAACATACATGCAGGGAGCGCATCGATGATTCTGATGGATGCATCTTCAGCAAAATCTGGCTCGGGAAGCGTATGGTCAGTCGGCAGCCGGCACTGTAAAGATGACGGCTTGTCTCATCGACAGACATGCTGGGACCAACCTCGGCCAGCAGCCTCGGACTGTGCCGTGGCCCGGCCCGTCGCACCAACACTGAGGCGCGCCTGATGTGGATGGACGCGTGGGCTCGGTTGGGCGCTGGCTCGACGGCGGCAAAATAGACGACAAGCAAGGGCCACCCGGGGCGAGAGAGAGGCAAGGCAGGTGAAGGAGTTTGTGAGAGCTGGCCGGGCGTCGTCTGCCCGAGGCGCAAGACAGCCATGACATGTAAGCCAATTGGAGCCGCCCGGGCGTGTTTCGCGCGTGACCTGGGCGGCTGGCGGGTGTCGCAGCGAGCACTGACGGGACGCAGCGGCCAATGGGTTCGCTGCTGCCTCGCCGGTGTGACAGCGCCGATGAGGTGCGTCCAGCTTGGGCTCTCGGCGGCTGTATTGACGTTGGACGAAGCTGAGCTGTCGACTCCTCCGCGCGCTTTGGCGTGCCTCAGCCCAAAGTGTACGAGTACTCGTACTATCGTGGCTCGAGCATTCGTCGTCCCCCACGCCGGCCTGGGCAGCACGGGATGCGACACGCGCAGGTGGGCGAGATTGCGCCTTGATAACTACCTAAACTTGGGCCCGCCAGCTCTTGGTTTGCGGCCCGTGGGAGAGTTGAATGGACCGACAGGAGATTTGAGGGGAAGGGGGGAGATGAAAGATGGAAACAGGTACGCCATAGATTGGTCGATGCAAGACTGCCAGCTCTGCCGTCCAATCTCGTCTCGTTATTGTAATGAGCAGCGATCTGGTAAAACGGTGCTTGTTCATTTGCTTTGCCTTTGGCTGAAGTGCACGGCACGGGTCGGGACAGCGCCTGGCCATCCGCGGGCGGACCTGTAATTACCTGTATGGGCCGTGTGCATCGTCAACGCGTGCTGCGGGCCGCAGCCTGTGTCATAGGCGGCTGATATCAATGCGCGAATCCCAGATGGAAGCAGGATGGCGCTTCCCGGCTGCGCATGACTGCGCATGGATGGCAACGAACATCTCGTATCAAGGCTCCGGCGTAGACTCGTACTGGCAACGTGCAACTTACGGAGTATGGCCCGTATCGGCACACGAGCCTGCCTACTTACCATCTAGTTGCATTCGTTGCAAATAGAAGGTGCCAAGACAATTGCAGACAGAGGCATCCGAGTCTAGACTATTGTCTCAAAACGAGGCTTGGGACTGCACGTTGCAAAGTAACTTTTTCTATCCGTCAATGCCGCAACAGATACACGCGACGGCCTCTGCTACAATGGCTGCGCCCGCACATCGGTTCATGACACGGCGTGGTTTCTCCTCCCCGCCACGGCGAGCATCTTTTGCGGGCTGTCCGGATGGGGCAACAGAGGGCATACGCGACCTTGGATGCCATGAGGCTGCCAGTGCCGTTTGGGGCTTCACCCGAAAGAAAAGGGGCGTGGTGTGGCGGCGCGGGGTGCCGAGGGGACAATGGGAATTGGAAAAGAGGGGAGGCTCGATTCTTCAGCTTGCTAAGGTAAGGTAGTGTTCGCTGCCTCCCAGAGCCGCCGTTGACGGTGAGGATGAAAAGATAAAGTAGACCAACGGCCGCAATGCTGCGTCGTACGCGTCGACTGATGGTGCTCGAAGCCAGAGGTGCTCGGCGAGGTCCTGCAATCACAGCTACAGCCCCAGGGCGCGATGGCCCAGTGGTTACACGACCGACGGCTGAGGTGCTGAGGCTGCTAATTAATTACCTTGGCGGCCCGTCGGCGCCAGTGCAGCCGCACTGTACGCGATGACGCGCGAGCGCCCGCAGCAAATGGGTAACTTGCGTGCCATCGGCGTGGCGCCACAGAGACATGCGAGTCCCGTCTGTCTGATGCATCATTGTCGAGGCGCCTCATTGTCAGTCAAGCGTAGTTGCCTCGCCGCGCCTCCGTGGCCCACTGCGACGAGCACTGCGGGCTTCGTGGAATCGCGCCGCCCCGTGAGCACCTCGCCTGGCCAAAGGCCACGCCAGGCCAGAAGCGTCGGTCTTGGCAATGGGGGCCAATCAGTCGCCGATGGGCCAGGTCTGCACATGCCAGCTCACGCTCGGGGGCGAGATGGGAGGTTTCTGCCAGCCATCTACCTTGTGAACTTCCAACTGCCTGTAGAACGCTAGCCCGGTACCTGGACGGGCGGCAGCACAGTGCAGCTGCGGGAGCGTGGTGAGGGCGCTGCGGCAGGTACCTCCAGCGGTGGCAGTACCTGTGCCTGAACGCCCGGCGGGTGTGCCTGCCGCGCCGCCGCGCAGCGTCGCTCTCGCGGCGGGCGGCTCCCACAGTGGCATCTTGCGGCGCGGCAAGTACCCGGGCGTGGCGGGGTACCTCGCCGCCACTGTACGGAAGCGGGCGCCGCGGCACTGGGTCCGCAACAACCACAGGCCTCGAATGCTCTGACGGCTGCTGCTGCGGTGGCCATGAATGGCCGACCCG
This sequence comes from Tolypocladium pustulatum, assembly GCA_024340155.1. NCBI lineage: Eukaryota > Fungi > Ascomycota > Sordariomycetes > Hypocreales > Ophiocordycipitaceae > Tolypocladium > Tolypocladium pustulatum. The sequence goes on along the minus strand of JALHBY010000149.1, from coordinate 105,545 downwards.
GTGCCCCTAGTAAGTTCGGGGGGCCACGATCTCCTCCTTGGCTTGCTTGGCTGGCTATTACCTACCTAGTCGGACCTCGACCACGACCTGCACACACCACCCGGATCCCCCGTCCTGCACGCATACCTACAGCTGCTGGTGGCACGGCACTTGGACGCTACTTTCAGACATTGCCTCGCCTCGCCTCGCCCTGCCCTGACATATCCCGCACAACCCTCCTCCGCCCTCACTCCTGCCCTCCCCCCCGTCGACTCCTGGGCCCCCCGTCGTTGTCGTCGTCGTCGTTTGTCGCCGTCGTCGCCCGCGCTCTGCATTGTCAACCCGGCCGTCCAGTGCACCCTCTGCCACGCTCGTCATCGCCGTGGGAGGGACTGTGTCGCGATCCCCCTTTTGGCAGCGCCCCCGGGCACCATATCCCCCGGCTTCCATCTCGACCGTGCCCAGCGCCCACGCCGCCCGCCATCACACAGGCTTGCCCAGTATTGATCCTCGCGAACGCGGCTGTTTCTTGACCATACTCGCGCTCTGGGTGCTGGCATCGCCCGTGCCTTCTTGACGCTCTCTAGCCTTTGCTTTGCGAGGCACTTTGCCCCATGCTGAGCATCCTCAGCCATCTTGCCTGACGACGGCCAATTCGCTCCGTTCCGAGACGACGAACGCTACGGCCGTGCTTTCATCCTGCGGTGACACCCATCGGTCATTGAGCAGCGGGCAGGTGTGGCCGCAGAGTGCCGCGAGTAGGTTCTCTTTGAACGCTGTTCACTGCCTGATTGCTGTGCGCCAAAGAAACGCCCCCAACCGGCCGGCCGACGCCCATACACGATCTGCTGCATTCTCTGCCGCCTCGCGCACACATATATATCTAGGGAGCCTGTCGCTGCCGCCGCCGTTGCTACTGCTGCTGCTACCGTCGTCGTCCCCGCCGCCGTTCGTTGCTCACACACCAACAGAGGCCTTCCCGCTTCATGGACACCCGGGCCTCGGCGTCCGAGTCCCAACATCCCTACCCTCCCAGCCCGTGGACGGCAACCTCGACTTCCGCGACAGCCTCTGCTGCTTCCAGTAGCGGCACTGCGTACGGCCCTGACGGATCCCCAGAGGTCGCAGCTACCGTCGCCGCCACCTCGCCCTTCCCTCCCCACCTAGACTTTCTCCCGTTCCTCTTCCCGCAGCAGTCAAACATCTACCACGCCCAGCTTCTCCACTACAACAAACTCGTCTCGCCCTCGCGCGGCGGTGGCCTGCAGACGCCGCCACTTCCCCCAGCCGTTTCCGCCCCCCACGTCAACGTCGGCTCGAGATCGCGCTCATCTAGTAGGGTGTCGCTCAAGGACGGCGCCGCTGGCAAAGGAGCCGCAGCTGGGGGCCATGGGAGCAGGTCGCATCACCACCACGACAAGAGCCGCTCGGTTATAGCGTCCAAAGACGCTCCGCCCAAAATGCCTCCCAAACAGCAGCAGCCTACGGAATCGTCGAGGAATGTGCCGAAGCGCTCGACCGCTGCTGCTGCTTCTTCGCCGGCGCACGGCCAGGCCCACTCCAGTTCCGTGCCCTCGACGCCGCATCAGCACGCCCGCCAGTTTTCTTTCGAGTCCCGCGACCCGTCACCCACTGCCGCGAACAATCACTCCCCGCGCTCGGCCTACTCTGAGACCAATAGCGCCCTGCCATCACTGCGGCCCCTGCCCCCTAGGTTAGGAGGGTGCAAGTATGAAACGGCGCAGATAAACTCGAGGCGGCGGATACCGTACTCGGTGGGCAACGAGCGGCTGGAGAAGCTTGATCTACGAACAGTCAAGAGCAAGCTGTCTGACGACGAGGAGAGGAAACTAAGTACCGACATGCGCGAGATGTTCGATCGCTTACTCCCCACCGAAGCGGTCGAGGAAAACAGAAAGAAGCTAGTCACCAAGCTGGAGAGGATATTCAACGACGAGTGGCCAGGGCATGATATCCAGGTTCATCTTTTCGGTTCCTCGGGCAACTTGCTTTGTTCCGATGACTCGGATGGTATGTTTTACGCCTTTGCCGCCTGTTTAAAAGTGCTTGGGCTCTTCGGCCCCCTTTCCATGGTCAATCGACGCTGACTGGATTTAGTTGACATATGCATTACGACGCCATGGCACGAGCTGGAGGGCGTCTGCATGATAGCCGATCTACTAGCCCGCTGTATGGACATAAACCTTGTCCCTCGATTCTCGCCCGCAGGTTGCTGACACTCATGCAGGTGGTATGGAGAAGGTCGTTTGTATTTCGGCTGCCAAGGTGCCCATTGTCAAGATCTGGGATCCCGAGCTGGGCCTCGCTTGCGACATGAACGTCAACAACACGCTTGCTCTCGAGAATACGCGCATGGTGCGGACCTATGTCGAAGCCGACCCTCGTGTGCGGCAGCTGGCCATGATTGTCAAGTACTGGACCAGGAGAAGGATTGTCAATGATGCTGGTGAGGCCTCAGTGCTGTATTGTTTTGGGCCTTCGCCAAGAACGGTTGCTAACGCGTGCTCTAGCATTCGGCGGTACGTTGAGCTCGTACACCTGGATATGTCTCATCATTGCATTTCTCCAGGTCCGCAGTCCTCCGGTGTTGCCGGCCCTGCACCAGCTTCCCTACAAAATGCCGAAAACGGACGGTGGTGTGAGCGAGTTCGCCGACAACCTAAAGAAGATCAAAGGGTTCGGGAACAAGAACAAGTCGACTGTACCTGACTTGCTCTTTCAGTTCTTCCGCTTCTACGCGCATGAATTCGACTACGACAAGCATGTCCTGTCCGTCCGGCAAGGCAAGCTTGTGACCAAGGTGGAGAAGAAGTGGACGTATCAGATCAACAACCAGCTCTGCGTGGAAGAACCTTTCAACGTGTCCCGTAACCTAGGTAATACCGCGGATGAATATTCTTTTCGCGGGCTGCACTTGGAGCTCCGGCGGGCTTTTGATCTGATTTCAGTGGCGAAGCTGAGCGAGGCGTGCGAGCAATACGTCTACCCCAAGGAGGAGGAGAGAGTATGGACTCGACCACCGCAACAGCCGCGTCCGGTCCTGGTCAGAAGCTCATCGCAGACACACTCAGGCCGTGGCCGCGGCGGCCATAGGGGAGGTCGCCACAACAACAACTTCAACAGGGGCACTGCTGGGGGCGGTGGCTCGAACAGGAGAGCATCGTCGAGCATGCCGACGTACGATAACGGCTTATTCCTGGCACCTATTAACATGCAGCAGGATCTGTCGTGGTACCAGAACCCGCAATATCACTTTCAGTACGCGCACCAGGACCTGGTAACGCAGATGGCCTATCACCAAGAAAACATGCGCCAACAGCTGCAGATGTATGCGCAGTCCGCGCAGTCACCGGCCTTCCTTCAGCATCAGGCCATGGGACAACAAAGGATGCAGACTGGTTCCGGCTCGACACAACAATCGTCGGACCGTTCAAGAACGAACTCGTTCGACACCGTTCCCATCGCCACTCCCATCAGGCCTGACCTGTACGCCATGTACGGGATGACGCTCGGGCACGCATTCTATCCACAGGCTGGCGCAGGCTACGGTACCTATCCATCGTCGCCCGTGACTACGACTGGGACGGGTCAGGACTTCCGCCGACCCTCGCAACGATCAACTTTTACAACCGAGAGCGGTGCTTCCGCGTCTAGCAGTTCGCTTAGGTCGCAATCCCAGCCAGGAACGCGGTCGCAGTCCTCAGCCAACACCCATGCCGCTTACCATCTCGGGAGCCAAACACCAACTAGCGCCACTTCTTTCATGCCACGACATGTGAATGGAGTGCCCATTCCTAGCTTCATGCCAGACGACGCCGATTTTGATGACGAAACCCCCAAGGCAGTCTCAGAGTCACCGGACTCTGAAGCCAGCAGCAATTTGGGCTTCTTCCAGTGCAGAAACTCAAGCCCCAGCCAGCATGTTCAGCAGGCGCCGTCGCAAGGTCTTCCGAATGGTATCTCCTTTGGGGACCTCGCGGCGCAGTCGATGACCGGTCCCGGCAGGAGACGCCTGTCCACCGACCAGCTTCCTCAAACCATACTAGACAGGCGTATGAGGAGGACCTCGAGATCACCATCGCCGCTTGGACACGCGCGTGCTTTCTCAGTCGGCACAGCGGCGCCGATTCCGTCTGCGTCGCTTTCAGGTAGCCAGAGCAAAGGCTCGTTACGCCCTCTAGTCGTCAACGGATCTGGACTGAAAACGAGCGCCATTCCAGGCCAGCGGCAACCACCGAGAGCGGACTCTATGGCGTCCGAAGAAGAGCTCTCAACGACCTTCGACGATGCACTGCATATTAACACGGAGTCACATATGGCGTCGAACGGCCCTGAAGCCTCTGCTGCACAGCGAGCTGCCCTCACTCCGTCTTCACAGCCCCCAGTCGAGCAGATCCCCGTCGTCGTCAATGGGTCTACAACGCCTCCCATGCCTCCTGCCGCCGATGACGCGTCGTTCCGGGAACGGATCGCAATGATGAATGCATATTACATTCCCCAGGGCGTTCAACAAGAGGTGCCCAACGGAAGTGCTGCTCGACTGTCGTCGGCTGCAAGGCAGCGTTTCATGTCACGACAGCCCCAGAACGCCGTGATTGCGCCGCTGGATCTCGCAATCGATGATCACCGCATGAACAAGCCATTCGGTATCGACTCGGCGCACCTCTCCCCCGTCTATGAAACGCGGACGCCTTCTCCCAGTGCATTCAGGAAGAATGATGGCTCATGGCTTCCTGCAAAGCTAGAGAGGCGAAGCGAGAATAAAGCAGTCCGGTCAGTGAACGAAAAGGGAGCACCGTCACCGCATGGGCGACCAGGTGTGCCCCAGGAGGGCAACAATTCTCCAAAGATGCCAAAACCGACGACGCAGACCTCAAAAGCGGCGGCTCCTCGAGCGAACGGTCACGTGCGGGGTGCAAAGAGCGACAGTGACGGGGCCTGGCAAAAAGCCGGAAAGGGAAAGAAAAAGGCAGTCAATGCAGGTGGTCAGCAAGAGCATGCTGAACAGCCTCCAAAGAACGGGGCTGAGCGGAAGGGCGGCTGAAATCAAGCCGCGAGCGGTGACTACGTGCATTGGACTCGATTGGCCATGTCACGGCCGCGCAGCACTGTTTGTTGAATTTTGACGCTTCAATTGTTCGTGCTGCCTCCTTTGGTACGATTGACTTGGGACAGGACACAGACTGTTGGATAGAGTGTTGGCGCGTACAGTTCCGCCGCACGAGAAGAGGATCAGAGAAGAGATGGCGTGCGTGGTCGACATCATTCGACATATGTACTTGAGCTTGGACATTATTTGAAACAAGGGGTCGGCAGCGCGAGGGCTGCTAGGCATAGGTTTGCATGTGTATTATTGCGTACAGGTATGGCAATGCGGGAGACATCAAAAGGCCGAGGTATACGACGGAGACAAACCGGTTCGAGGCAAAGAAGACGGATAAATGGCCCACACCTCCAGGTTCGCAGTTGGCAGGCGTTTGCATTCACATGGGCCTCGATGTCATGATGGCAGGGCGGTATCCTTTCGCAGCCCCTATATGGAGGGCTCGAGGTGGGCTTCACAGCGTCATAGAAGGGATGTTACAAAAGCATTGGCAGACATATCATGAAACAGAACAAAGATATACATTCAACGGAGGATCGGACGCATTTCGTGATGCAGTCGTCTCCCGCCGATCCTGATTACTGACCGTCCTGATTGCTTCTAGGCATTACAACCCTTTCTTCATTGCGCTTCAACGTGTCTATGGAACCACTTTGGGGTTCTTTCAACGAAGTAAGCCAAGACCCACACGTTTACCCGGCTCTACCTGGCCCTTTTCAATCTCTTGAATGGATGGGTTCCCGTGTTCAGCACCCAGTCGTCCAGACTTGACAGCTCCGGCTTCGAGAATATCAGATGGAAGCACTTGAGTGTCTCGCCCAGCCAAAAGCTCTTCATCGAGTCGGCCTTGCCAGGCTCCTCGCGTCCTTGGGGTTGACGTTCCACATGGCGCGGTTGGCGAAGGGGGTGCTCGTCAAGGCGTCGATTGCTTGCCACATGGTCCACGCGGCGTCCTGCCAGTACTTGTCGCACGTGACGCGGTACTGACGAAGATGCTCTTGATGGCTTCCGGGCGGAGCACAATCGCGTGTCGGCGATTTTGGTGTGTCCGTGGGACAGGCGCTGGCATTGGATGGCGGAGGCGGCAGAATCGGACGAGGATTGGGCGGCGAGGATGGAGGTGTGCCGGAGGGATTCAGATTAAGGCAAGAAGAAAGCGATGGGTGGTCGGTCGGGACAAGGGGCTAGGTCAAAAGGTTCGGGCATGACTCCTGTGGGAAAGGATGTATATGCCCATATAGACCCTCGAGCGAGCTTGTTACCCTACTCAACGTGCTCTTTGTTGGCCATGAGGCGGCCACCGAGCGCGAGCATGCCGCCCGTGGAGCAAGTGAGATGACCTGCGCTGGTACCTAGACTGGCCGACAGGGCGCTATTGTCGACGCTCGGGTGCAGCACGCCCGGAAACAGCAATTCGTCGCCGTTGGGCGTCATGGGCTGGAAGAAGAGGCGCTGTTCCGAGGCAGCCATGCTGCGGCGGTACATGTCTGCGTAGATGCCGCTGCCGTCCGAGGAGGGTCGCCATCTTGGGAAGGTTCTCGTACGTGCTCTCCGCCACGCCACCGAGATCCCAGTCGGGGCCCGCGTCAAAGTGCTCCTCAGCGGCGTTGACAACCATGGGCCATAGGCCCAGCACTTTGATCTGCATCTGCGACGCGGCTTGGAGCTCACTGATGTGCTGCACGGCGCTGTAGTACTTGGCGTCTGCGGTGATGATGATGCTCGGGCGCGAGAGCTCCAGGCTTGAGGATCCGAGCTCGGCGAGGAGCATGTTGCCGTGCGCGGTCTGAGCTTCGCCGCCGGATGCTGCGTAGATGTCCCCCTCTGTGATGGGGAGGTGCTTTGGCGTGTCAAAGGCCTTGTAGAGCATCATGTCTCCCACGTCGCGGGATTTGGAAAGCAACCTCAAAAAGCCGCTCAGACCTTAGGCGGAGAGCAGTCCGCCCAGGAAGCGAATCGTTGTCTCAAATACGCTGACCTTGTAGGCTGGCGTCTTGATGACTGAGATGTTTGCGTCGACTGCATCATCAACTTGCTTTGAACTGTGCATGATCCACAGCGTGTTGAGCGAGTCGATGAGCTTGGCGCTCCAGCCCCCAAACGTATCCTTTGCCGTGTCGTCGCGCAGCCAGGCATGCGACTTGTACGTGTTCCAGCTCTTCGCGAAAGCGGCTTTGATGAGCTCGCGACACTCCAGGCGCAGCCGTTGCTGTCAGCCAGCTTGACAGCGCACTTGGCCTGCACTCTGGGCAGACCGCTGGCGGCGGCGGTGGGGAGCTTGCGCCATGTTGGGCTCGGGAAGAGGATGGCGGCACAGCGCTGAAGAATGGACTCGATGCCATAAGCTCATGCCTAGGCCGCTACTCCGTACATAGCTCGGTGACGAGGATGAGCAGTAAGGCGGCGGTGATGAATCGTCTAGTGGCCGACATGCCGCCTCATCCTTGTCGGAGCGTTTAACTGTGGGTCAAGAGGAGCGAGATGACATGCGTTGAGAGCCAAGAGTGAAAGCCGGGCGCTTCCCGCAGCAATCCCATAGGATGGGCCCGTGCCCACTCCCGGATGTCACGCTGTCCGTTGGACCTGCGCATGTTCGTTGGTCGTGCCTTGTTGTCGTTTGCTTCGGCTGCAGGCGGCTGCTACGAAAACCTGGACAGCCACGATGGGGGCGGCAGAACGAGAGGTTGCGGGTTTCTTCCTCGCTGAGATTCGAAGGGCGCACCTACTTTGGGCACCGTCCAGCGAGCTGCGGCGCACTGTTGAGCAGATCTGTCGTCGAAACTGATGTTTCTTCGCTAGGCGACTGTGTAACTAGCTGGCTGGAAGGCTGATTGAGACTTGTCTCGAAGACGAGACGTTGCAAGCGCCCTGCCACGAAGGAAGCCGCCCATGGCAGCTAACTTATCAGGCTGCTGTACTAGGCTTGCCCTTTCAGGAATTCACCGAGCCGCGAGGGCAGGGTCCGAACCAAGACAGCCAGCGACTTGCATGCCAGCCAACATGGAAGTGTCCGTCTCCCGAGTCTTGAAAGAACCTCGGCCAACATCTGGGGGTGGCGAAGCAGGTCAACTCTCTGAATATCTATCTATCTATCTATATGTATATCTCACTCCATGTCTGTTTTCTTTTCAATGTGACTTGACCTTCTTCTGTTGCTGCGCGTCGTTCGGCATTTCCCAGCGAGAGCTGCAGCTGTTTCCCCTCGCTCAAGATGCGGTCGTTGTCCATATTGATACCCTCCATCGTGTCAGCAATCCTGGTACAGCCAGCCCAGTCTCTGTGTTACTTTCCAAACGGCGACGTCGCTGGGCAGGACGCGCCCTGTCGCGACAGCACCACACATTCAACATGCTGCGGCCAAGGCATGGCTTGCCTCAGCAACAACATTTGCATGGCCACAGGCAAGGAGCCTATAAAGGCCGCCGGCTCAGTCGTCTACGTCCGCGGGACTTGCACCGACAAGGACTGGAGGAGTGGCGACTGCCCGCTCTTTTGTGCCGACCCCAGCGTGGACCACGTGGATGGGGGAGAGGGCATGGGTCAGTGTGAGAATGATGGCAAGCTGTTCTATTGCCTTGATGGCAGGCCCCACGACTGCGACAAGCGACAAAACATCTTGTTCTTTCAAGGTGAGAGTGATTGTGGCGGCAAGTTGGTCTACATGTGGTAACTGAACGCATCACAGAGACGCCAACTGCGTACACGACGATTGGTGTATCACCGACAAGCTCTACTTCGTCGACCACTGGGTCTGTACCAACAACGAGTTTGACAAACAGTAGCAGCAAGACAGAGCCCTCCACAGGTTCACCATTCTCAACAAGCTCACCTTCATTACCAGGTGCACCATCCTCAACATCTCCAACATTACAATCATCACAAGATGCGACGCCATCAGACTCATCTGCGACAAAGATTGGACTTGGCGTTGGAATCGGCGTTGGGGTAACGGCACTCAGTGCCGCGTTTGTCGCATGGTTCCTGTTGCGGCGCCGCCGAGCAGCGCGAAACAACGCGAGCGTAGCGATGCAAAACTATGGATCATCCGCCGAAAAGAGTTATAGAACGACAGATGGCGGCTTACAATGGGCAGACAACTTCACCAGTGGCCACGCCAATGAGGTGTTTGAGGCTCCAGGGAACACGCACGACCCCCGTTATGTGAAGCATGAGCTGCCGGGGGCATAGGGACCCATTAATTAGGCTGCATGCGAGTCACATTTTGCTATAAACCGTTATGCTCATCTCTCCGAACGAGATCGCATATGGGTCGCGTCTCTTACCTTGAATTGAGATATGACAAGCTATTGGATAGCCAGTGCATTCTAGGGTGTGAGTTACTGACTGCATCCATGAAGTAATAAGTTTCATTCCACCTTAGCTTAGATACGCCGATATGCTCGATCATGATGATACAGGCAATGAAACCACTACCTTGTAGCCCGGATTGTCTTATATAGACGAGCTTTCAGCGTACAGCCAAGCCGCCCTGTATCAGGCCCGAGTGAGACAAACTACACCACGCAGCACCAGCTGCTAGGTATACTTGGATCTCCGTTAGGGATGTACCTGGCCTGCTTGGGATATACACAAAGCGGCCGCTGTGATTCGACGCCGTATGCCACCGTGTCATTGCGGTATTTGGTCGCAATAATCTCCTCTGGAGCCTTCCCGTTTTCTACCCAATTCATTATTGCGAAGATGACATCATGCCTCGAATCTTCATATCCGGGCACCGAATGCGTGGCGCCCCTCACCCCTGAGCTGCCTCCACCTATATACCACGGCGCCAAGCTTGAGCCACCGCAATGGTTCATGCCCGGAACAAAGAAGAAGCGGTAAAAGTCGTCAAGCTTGACGCCCTTTGGCGTCAGGGTGCGAAAGACCTGATTGTAAAATGACAAGCTGCTGCCCGCAGGGACGAGACTGTCGGCCATGCCGTGGTAGTGTATAAGCTTACCGCCGCGCTCTTTGAAGGGGGAGAGGTCAAAATCGTCAGCTGTTGCCTGGCCTGGGTTGACTTTGTCGGCTTGCACGATATCATCGTACTTGAAATTGGTATAGTCCCACTTGGTGTCGTTGAAAACCCAGTAGCGGAAGAAGTCAATCCCCAATGTTGACAAGGCCGCGGACAGTGGGGTGGCATCGGTGCCGAGACTCAGGCCCGGGAAAATAAAGGTTTGATTCGCCTCCCAAAACGAGCTGTAGGTCCTGTAAATAGTATCAATCTGGGGTGTTGTCAGGCAGGAGGAGGAGTCTTCTCCGGGTTGGCACAGGAGCTGATTGAAATCAAAATTGCACCCAAAAGGGTCACCGATGATGCCGTCTTGTAGACCATCCTGCGGGTCACATTGCCTGACCATCTCGCCGGCTACAGAAGGAAGCAGTGAAGCCGGTACGTGGCCAGGGCCGGGAAGGTTCAGCAATCCATCTTTCAGCGTCCACGCTGCCAGATGAGGCGACCACCACGCGGGTGCGCCGACAACCACCCCATCAAAAGAGTCAGGGTGCAACTGGATCTCTTTGAGGCCTTGACGGCCGCCAGTAGAGCAGCTGGCGTAGTAAGAGAACCCAATCTGGCTGGAGTAGTAGGCCTGAATGACTGCTTTCGCTGTGATGACGGAGCCGTGCATAGCACGATGACCCCAGTTGATGAGCTTCTCTGGTTGGTTGAGACCCCATTGTCCATCCCCCGGCGAGGAGCTATGTCCAGTATCTGTTGACATGGTCGCAAGGCCATAGTGGGAGAATTTTCCCTGCACACAGTCGTGAGTAGCTGGCTTTCGTCTTAAGAGAAAGGCTCAAGTCACCATGTCAGGCCAGTTTATTCCTCCGCCATAGCCCCCGTTTCCTGTTGTGAGGAAGCGGTGATTCCAATCTTGTGGCAGAAATAGCCCAAAGTTGAATGATGTGTTTCGGGGAGTCTTGATATTGATGGATGCGGCGCAAAGTTCAGGCAGGTCCGTGGCGTTGCGAGGGAACGGGATATTGGTCGCTGCATCGCCGAAGGATCCATTCACAGGCACCCAGTGGACGTAGTTGACTGTGGCTTCAGGAAAAGATGAAAGGATGGCATTGAACTTTTTTACGGAGCATTTCTTGTTGTTAGCATGGCACCAAGCCTGATGGCAGCTTGCCAGCACCAGTTGCAGAAGAAAAAGTGAGTGACGCATCGCGGCTGAAGTCGAGACGAGAGCCTTAGTATACACTGAATCTCAGAAGTCGATCCGAGGGCTTCTGCTCCGAATCTTCTGAATTTATACAAGAGCCTTCTCTGATCGCGAGTATCACCCACTCCTTGGCGACGCATGGAGTGATGCGTCATTGCCGACGTTGCATCCGGCCGATTTCGGTCCATGAGCATCGGCAAAAGAGTGCGGGGATTTCCAGATTAGGAATGCAGATAATAGCAAAACGCCCCGCAAACCTAACTTCCATTTTCTGGGCCTTCCGGCAGGTGGGCCTGGGAGTAACGAGTTTTGCAAGTGTCAAGGCTTGAGAGGCTTTATTAGCCAGCAGAAACGGGGCTTCAGAGGTCACTGTTAACACAGATGGAGATCGGGCCGATTTGTTTCAACTAGCCAATGGGCTTGAGGACGTCCGATTTGACATCCCGGGGTCGATGCTACCATAATCACTATATGCTGCAGACAGATTGCGCGGTTACCATATCAAAGGGCCTGCTCGATGAAGTGTACAGAAAAAAAGCCTTAATCTTACGGCCCGGATGATATAGATGACATCTAGAAATCATCGTGTCCCTTCGTTACGGCCAAGAGCAGCAGAACTTTCCTAGTGCGTTCTCAAGTTTACCTAACATGCATTGAGCCATAGGGACCGGTATAACGTAGACTAACGTAGACCAACCGCGACATCTCACCGAGTTGCGTGGGATTCCGTATTGTCTTAGTACACGCGGGTTTTGTGCGGCTTCCCTAAGGCGCATCATGGGCAAGCGACCTAAGGATACTAGTCGCCTCGTCTCTGACGCTGTGAACAATAGCACCAGCGTCGTCGACACTACGAACCAGTCCCACAGCAGCGCCTGCATATGTTGCCAGCCGTCCCTCCGGTCCCCATCCAGCGTCGCCAGCTTTTGATGCCTCATCATGGAGCTCCTTCAACCTGTCAAACGGCACGTCGGCTGTGTGATCGACCCAGCTCCTATTGATTAGCGTACGCGGGGAGAACTCTTCGGGCCACCCAAAAGTGCCACGGAGATGATTGTACAGCTGTGTTCGGACAGTGCTGGTGGCGCCATCGGTAGCGCGAACGACCTCCTCTTGATACCCCTTGCTGATGCGCGCCTCGGTTGACGCGAGCATGCGCGTGCCCATAGCGACGCCCGCCGCGCCGAGTGCGAGGGCAGCAGCGACACCGCGGCCGTCAATGATGCCTCCAGCGGCAATCAAAGGGATCCCATACTCGCGTGTCGCATCCGCCGTTTCTGGAAAGAGCGCCATGGTGCCCAAACCGTCCTTGGCGCGACCATGGCCGCCGGCCTCGGCGCCCTGAATGACGAGCACGTCTGGAGGCGTAGCGCTGCGTGCGGCAGCGATGGCCTCGCCGAGGGTACCAACCTGGATCCAGATCTGCGTCCCTGGCGAGGCCTGTCGGAGCCCAGTAGTCCATTCGTCCAGTTCGCGCTGGCCATGACGGGGCGCAAACAGCCAGACCGCACAGGGTCGGTGTTTCTCGACGGCGGACGTGGCGACTTGCAGGTCGCCGTTCCAGGTCTGGAAGCCGACGCCGATGGGGAGCAAAGCCTGGTTCGCCCGGCGGTGAAGGGCAGAGACTGAGAGTATCAGCTCGGCGGCCTTCTCAAGGTCGGGAAACACGTCGTGGGCCTTGATGGTAGGCCCCATGAAGCCCAGGCCGCCGGCCGACGATACGGCAACGGCGAGGCCCGGCCCCGCCATAACGCGCATTGGCGCACCGACAATCAGGGGCAACTTGACCCATGGGTAGGTCCTGGCCAGTATTCGCCTCAATTCCACAACGCTTGTGGCTTTCATGATCGATGCTTTGATTCATGGGTTGCTGCAAAAGACATGTGGACAGGTACAGGGATTCATAACCAAGGTGAGTCGGCTATTCGGCTTCCTCGCCTGAATGATTGTCAGTAGGCACTCAAAGGGCGGCTTAAAGTGGAGAATCAGAGCGGCCCTTCCATGTCCGCCCGTCCGGGGTTTCGGCACTTCGTCATTCTGAGCGGCAGACAAACTTTACCTGGGTTTGTAAGCCGCATGTTCGAAATCCGGCTATCCCGGAGTTTCAGGCAACCCAGTCAACGCGTTCAGGCTTTACCAATTGAGGTCGGTACCTGACGGCGATTGGGGAGGGAAAGACGTCATAACTAAATAAATAGGAGCTCCAGCTCTCATAAGGAGCATGATACCTGAATCGATACAACCTGGCCCTCACAATTGACTCGCATCTCCACAAAGTCATCATCCATCATCATGGCAAAGAAGCTTCTGACGGTAGTTGGGGGCACCGGCACCCAGGGCCAGTCACTCATCAATGCTGCCCTCAAGGACGGTACCTACAGCCTCCGGGCGATTACTCGCAATCCTGAGAGCGGAAAGGCGGAGAAGCTCCGCGTCCAGGGAGTAGAGGTGGTGCAGGCCGACCTCGGGGATGAGCAAAGCCTGATTGCGGCCTTCAAGGGCTCGACGGCTGTCTTTGGCGTAACTGACTTTTTTGAGCCATTCGCCCAGCATGGCCCGGAGGTGGCAGTCGAGATTGAAAGTGCCCAAGGCATCAATATCGCCAAGGCCGCGTCAAAGACAGTGTCTTTGGAGCACTTCGTGTGGAGCACGCTGCCTAACAGTGATCGAATGTCTGGTGGTACATATCATGTCCCGCACTTTGCTGGGAAAAACCGAGTCGACGACTACATAAAGCAGGACAAGACCTTGTTTGCCAAGACCACTTTTCTGTGGATTACCTTCTATGGCAACAACTTCCAGTATCCAATGTTCACTCCGGTCCAGATCGTAAGTGCCGTGCTAAGCGCTAAAGCCATCAATCATTGACCACTTTGCAGAAAACATCTGACAAGTATATTCAACTATCGCCTGCCTCTGCTAACACGCCCGTGTGGAGTGTCGGGAGCCCCGGAAACATTGGGCTTTTCGCGCTCGCCAGCCTCAAACAGCCCAATAAGACTCTCCCTGGCAAGTTCGTCCTCGCTCACGTCGAGATGACGACCCACAATCAAATGTTGCAGGAATGGGCAGAAGTGCTGAATAAGAAAGCCGTGTACGTGCAGACGTCGGTCGAGGACTTCAGTAGCATCTGGCCGGTGTGGGGACAGGAGATGGCCGTGATGTTGAAGATGTGGGACCATCTCAAGGAGCGCTCTTGGACTGGCGAGGAGGGGATAGTGACCAAGGACGACTTGGGATTAACGACTAAGGATTTTGTTGGCTTCAAGGGGGCAGTTAAGGAAATGGATTGGAATGCGCTGCTGTAGTTTTGTGGTTTAAGGCTATGTCTACGTTGCTTTGAATGAAAACGACTGCTGTTTGCATGTGCGCAATATTCCAGAGGCCAGGTCGTTTGCCTCGGGGTGATTACTACTATAGACTTTGATATGAACTTAGCCGGGTTGTGGGCCAAGCAGACGATAGGTCAAGTTCGGAAGCGTGCTGAATAGAGCTTGCAGACCTCTCATGCGCCAGATATGTTCAAAACATTTCGAACTATTAAGAGGAGAGCCGCGTTTTACGTTTCTTATGTATTACAAAGCCGAGAATTGCAGTTAGGCAGGCCAAGGCAGACCCATAGGAAATGAGCCAACAACGAGGGTCTCGCATCGATCAGGGAGCCAAATAAAGCATAAGTCATAGTTGCTCTTGCAAATTGCATCGAGCATCGGAAGCGTCCATCCGCGACTGTTGGCATTGCTAAGATCGGCACCCTTGCTGTGGAGTCGTGGTCTTGACTACGGCTAGAATGATGTAATTCTCACCGTCCACAGCTTATAGCTAACGCACAGATCGTCCTTGTGCGTCTAGCAGGGACACCTCCGTGCTTTGAGGATGACACTGGAAGGGCATAGCCCGTGTGCGCCATCGTATGGCCTAGCTATGTATTTCATCCCTCGACTCCCGTCGACGACTCGGGTAAACATGGATTCATCAACAGGTGAACATGCCTGCCCATCATTAGGCTGATGGGCTTATACTATTTCCACGATTATGACCGTTGTACTGTATGCTGCACTTAAGCACTGCAGCTATGCCACACGGACGCAAAACAGAGTGCCGCCGGCGCTGATGTAGAAGTTGTGGAGGTCCTTCGGGTACAGGGTGAGACTCTCCTGCAACAAGTCAACACTTAGGATCGTCACATTATGGGCGCTTCTCACTGCCTGTGCTTCCTGCTCCTCAAGCTGCGCAATGTGGAAACAATAAGAACGGCGGCGCGTAGGACGCTGACAACTTACTGCGGCTTAGACATGTGTTCATGAAATTTCGTGTGCGGAAGCTTATCACGATAGCTGTTGACCTGACTAACCAGGTCAAGATCCGTAAGTAGTTCGATCGTTCAATCTAAGCTTTTACGTTAATGACTCATGCGTTTGAAAGCTACTATAAATAGTATCGAGCTAGCATAATTACAATAACCTTAACAAGTCTAATCTAATTATAAGTATAGTTATATTTCCTAGGCGGTTTCTAGAGGATATAACTAAAAACTAAAGTAAGTAGCGAGATAATTCGGATATAATGCTACCCTAGAACGCAGTACCGTTCGCGAAGTATATAAATAATATAGCGAATATGAGTATCTGCTATATGCCTAAGTTAACTACTACTTATAAAACATAGCTATCATTGTTATAACTTCCTTGGAGGGAGGAATATATTAAGGAGCTAATCTCTTTTATATTCTCGAAGAGTATAGGGAGGTTGAACGTCCGACGAGAATGAAGAGAGTAGGAATGATGAGCTACTATAGCGTCGTGTTTAGAGAGGATGCATACTTTGCCGTTCCCGTAACGCGTACGTTGTTAGAGGCCGTGAGTAAGTGGTACGGGGAACGGTGCGGACGGTCGCGCTTCCGATGAGTGCGAGCTGTTTATAGAACGAAACGGCGTTTATTAAGATAAGCGGTTACGGATTCGATGTGGCGAAACTCTGCCGCGTGTGCCCGTTGCCTCATGCGGCTGCCTATTGATTGAGTCCTTGAACCCACGCCGCGACTGTTGAGGTGAAGCCGATGTGGAGAAGCCATCCTTATGTCGCTTGACATCTCGGCTCAGAATGTTTGTGCGCGGAAGCCAATGCTTTACACCGCGTATTGAGGTCGAGCGTTGACTTCCTTGTGGCCAAAGCTCTTGACACTGGTTGCATAAAACATTGCCTTGGTGGATGAAGAGTGTATAGGGTCACGTCAGTGCACCTGCAGCTAGCTCTTCTTATCAATTAGCACACTGCTTAATGTGATACCTGTTGAACCAATCAGTCAGACATTCAAGGTTGCCGTGCGTGTCTCCTGGATGGGCCGAGCTCGAGCCGCTGGTTCAAGAAATGGGCTGTCCCGCGTGTGCCAGTCCAGTTCCTGGGCTGGCACACGCGGGACAACCCCTCTCTGTAATATCTCCTCTGGTGGATAATAGCCCGTTCAGCAGGGCATCCACTTTGGGAGACATCCTGCATGTGCTGTCTTCCCCTGGCTGGCCAAGTGTGCTGGCCACATTGCTGCCCAGTCCCTGTAGGCTAGGCCCTATATTGATGTTACAGCCTCCTCAGATGATAGCAATCCACGGATAGCGCACGGCTGCCTTGACACTCCGGAAACATCCTGAGTAATTACTGAACCAAATCTACTGGTCCTCATTGCGCTCATGACTCTCCTCTGCTATATCACGTCCAGCTTTGACTGTCCACTCAGGAACTAGATGAATGGTGTAGGTGCCATCCGACGTGACCCTTTCAAAACATGTCTGCGGAGTGAGTGCTCGAATTTTGGTGTTATGCGTTTCTAATCTCGACTTTTAGCTCCCTGGTTGCATCGCCGCTTTTGTGGATGCCGGCTTAGGCTCTACTTAGGGGCTGCTCATCTGTAGCTTGGGAGCTCTTCAGTTACTCAGTCTCGCCCTATAGCTAGGAGGAGGGTAGATATACATCCATTACCCATTCACACGTATTACACGAGCCGACAAAGTCCCAATCTGGCATTACATCAACACTGCGGGGCTTAGACAACGAAGAATTATCTAAGCTGACTCCCTTTTTGTCAGCTTACTTGACGCCCGAGGAAGTGCCTCGAGGCCCCGCGTATTGTATCCTGCCTCCATCAGGTAACCCGCATGCGGACATTGCTACGGCACATCGCAGCTTGGCGCACGAAATACATGAAAAAAGTAGCTCCTAAGAGTGCTTTCGTTATGGAGAAAGGTCCTCACGCTTTCGTGAGTGAGTTGCAGAACATCCCACTTGTAGTACGAGGACAAAGAAGTGGCAGTGGAACGGAGTATTGGGATTAGGGTTTGGCTAGCAGCGTCGGACTACTTGCAGCTCCTATTGGAACACGGTCAAGCCTCCACGCTGTGGCGGCAGTTGATGGTTTGGAGAGGTCAACACGTATACAGACAGAAAACTATCGCGTGCTTGGAGAGGGTCCTTGTCGGAAAGGTATTGACTGAAGCCGCTGTGGCTCGTGCATCGGTCGTTGCGGATCGGACGGTGAACACCGAAGATACCATCGTAGCGAAAGGCACATTGGCAGTCCAGATTAGGAACCAGCTCGGTGGCCCGGGTGTCTTTGATGCTTAAGGTCACGTTGGTACCACAGAAAGGTTAACGCAAACTACTTGTTCTGCTTCATCGATCAGGACAATCCTTGTACCAATGCTCTGGCGATCCACACTCCAAGCATAGGTTCTCCTTCACCCTGTGGTAGAAGATGCGCTCTTCTCCGGCAAAGCAGTCTCTCCACCAATGACTATTCGCTCCGCATCTAAAACATGGGCCCTTCCGTCCGCTTCCTGTACGAATCTTCTCGTCGTGCAGACTTGGTCCACCGGCGTGCTGCAGGGAGAACGAGGGACGCCCACTGTGGCACCGCGCAGTGTCTGGGTGGACTGGTTAGCATATTAACAAGGCAGTACGAGGCAAGAAGCAACCGTACCTGTGTTTGTGTGAGAGCTCGCCAGGGAGTTGTTGGGATAGTAATGATTATGCGTATCCCCAACATGCACCTTCGCATCTCCAGACGCGTTGACCTCGCCAACCGTATTGGCAGCCATTCTGAATGAACTGGATGATCTGTGTCTCTCGATGGCCGAAAGCGCATCGCCTGGATCGCGTCTGGACGCGCCGGCTCGAACGCCCCACAGCATGTTAGATAAGCATACCCCGTGGCTAGCGATGGCGGGCCCGCCAGACAGGGGTTGGCACCTACGCATGGGGCGCCAAGCGCGGCGCAAGCCCCTCGGAGCAGCTTGGGGCCCTTGACTACCCCGCCATGCCCGCCCGGCGCAAGTAAGCAGGCATTTTTGATCTGCTAGCGTCAGAGGTTTCAATGTACAAGTACGAGGTACCGCAGCCGGCTATGAGCTTTCACCTCCAGGAATGAACCATCGCCTCGCGGCAATATCTTCAGTGGCAGCTTACACTACCGGCGGCTTCCAGCTTCACATTCAGACCTAGAATATCACTAGGACAAGCCAGTCATGGACGTCACAGTACCCTCCCTACGAGTTCGTGGCTGGCCAATTATCGAAAGTGGATCCCTTGATCGTCCCGCCTGGCTAGGCAGCGACGAGAAATCGCCAGTCAACAAGCCGGTCACTGCAGTCGCGGCTCAGATTTGGTCAGCATAATGGTCCAACGTCTGACTACGGCCTTCTAGGTGATTGCGGGAGCGGTCGGCAGAATCGCTCGGACACGCATAGTCAATAAACCTACGAATCGATCGAAACCACGAAAGGGGACTCGGACAGCGATAGGTAGTGGTAACTCGTCAGGTCTGACATCTGATTAGAACTGCAGTATCCAAACGATGAGTGTCAGTCCAAAGCGAAGTGCCACCAGTGAAGATGCGGCGGTTGATGCGTGGCGCGGTGGGAAGGGGGCCGCAAGTCAGCCTCGCGGGCTGATCTGCTTGGCGCCGGGTGCCTCTTCTGGACACGCACCCATGCACCAAAGGCCTGCACCTGTGCCATTGCAGGACAACCATGCGTTCTGCAGTTGCCCAACGTTTGCTGCGCTGGAAACCCAGGGCCCCTGTTCAGCAATCTTTCTCTGGCTTCAATCCAACCGGCCCTTTCGGCGCAAGCATGGCGATGAGCGCATTATGCTTTAACGGGCTGGCGGCAGCCAATCAGTCGGGCTTTCCACCACTCAGATGGTACCCCCACTGGAACAGCAGAATTCCTGGCGCCTACGTTTTCCAGCTGTGCCCGCCTCCTGAGCTGATCCCCTTGGGATCAAGTTGCCCACGCTGCCACCAAAGTCTCGGCTCTCTTGAGAATCTACCAGCAAGATACAATTGTTTCCCTCGACGACTATGGCGGACGTCCTTTCAAGCAGCAATTGATGCTTCCGATGCGTACTGGCTTGGCCGCACGCAGACGGACAACTTCGCCTGGCTCCGTAGCAGAATAGAGTGCTCCGATATGTCTACAGACAGCTTTTACACACTCGGTCGTACCCATGCTTCTGCCGAAATATCCCAATGTCGTCACAGCAGCATCACTGGATGTGAACTCGTCGTTCGGACTCGATTTAAGGGATGGCGGAGCGCCGGCCATAGAATCAAATAATCTCATCCGGCAAACCTCGGTCCACGGACCGTTTTGCATATGTGGCCAGAGTAAATGGAAACGTGGCGAGACCAATGGGTAGCTGGCTCAGTATAAGGTAGACGCCTTATTGGATTCGCGGATCGCAGCAGAGCGTACGGACTACACTGGTTGGCGTCTGAGCTTAAAGGGGAAGGCTTTGGCAAAGTCTCAGCTTTACAATATTCTTCCTGAGACTAAGATAGCGACTGCTGGTTGACCACATCCAGGTGGCCAACAAACTCGTGGCAGTGTATGATCTCCAGCCGATAGATGAACGCAGTAGCTCATTCGTCTGCTGTGTTCATTCACATCATACCCCGATGTGTACCTGCGCGTCATCGTTGGCCACGATATCGAAGATTGTATTCCACATCGTCGTCTCTGGTGAGAGCATGCTTTGTCTGGCGGCGAGCGACGATTGGCGTGTCAAGACGGATTTCCGCAAGCAGAGATTGTCCGGTATCTTCCCAACATCTCATGCAAGCTCCTTGGAGAGCCCTGAGCCGAGGCTTGAAGGATTGTGGGTGTGGGGCAGGTTTTCCGGCTGACAAGCTCGGCCCGCGGGCCGCCAATCAAACTAGTGTGTTCTCCGAAGGTTAGCATTGTGCTAAGCCTTAAAACGAGCTGTCCAGGGGGCTGCAGGACGAGGCGCAATGAGCAGGCGATAGCCAGGCAGGCATTTAAGGCAGTCTTGCCAGCGGTAAAGAATGCTTCGGCTTGCGAAATACCGTCCCAGTGTTCTTTTCACCTCATCAACCTATTCATCATTGCCATGGCCGAAGTCTTTGGTATCGTTTCCGGCTCTTTGAGCGTCACGGCCCTATTCAACAACTGTGTCGACTGCTTTGAGTACATACAGCTAAGCCGCAATTTCGGCAATGACTACGAACGATGTCGATTGAAGCTCGACATCGCCAGGCTACGCCTCAGTAGATGGGGCGAGGCTATTGGAGTTAATGATGACCCTCGATTTGCGATAGGCACGCCGGACGATAGCGATTCTCGAGAGGGCCGAGCGATCCTAGAAGAGCTCGAACTGCTATTTCAAGTAGCACAGAAGTCGTCGAAGCGATACGAGATACGGGCAAAGCAAGAGGATCTAGTGGCATTCGAAGACAAAGATTTGCAAGAGGTCGCCCGCGGGTTGCATAACCGTCTTGCGCGAATCGCTCGCCAGAGACAGAGGCGCACCAGTCTCATAAAGAAAGCAAGGTGGGCTCTATACGGTGCTAAGGAGTTCGATAAGCTACTCGAGGAGATCGCGTCATTCCTAGACGATCTAGAGAAGCTATTCCCCGTAGAGACAGCATGCCGCCAGCTCATGGGGCTAGAAATCGAGGAAGTGGTGGACGAACCAAGCTTATTGGCACTCCAAGATGCAGCCGCCGACGCCGATAGAGCCTTGTCTAATGCTGCTGCAAGGAAGCTTGAAGGCATTACGGGGAGAAACTATGCAAGGGATATCAAGAGCGACGAGACAGCAAGGATTCGTGTCGGGAATGTCTGGACAGGCGCTGCCCTTGCCAGTATATCAAGCATTGCGGATCAAACTGAAAATATCACCGACTCTATCATGGCAAAAGGTAAGTCGGTGGTTCAGATTGGCAATCAGTACGGTGGCCCGGGGTATGTTTGACAAATAGATGATGGAAATACTACGCTCTCAGCAGAGCAACTGCGAATACGGGATGTTAGTGTGTCCACTCCAGCCCTCGAATTGATCACAACCTTGTCTTGCTCAAAGTAATGATCAACGTTGCCGCTGGGTAAGTTTGGGTCTAAGTAGCAATGATGCCATCGTCAACATTCCTCCATATCTGCCGCGTTGCACTCGAGTCGCGTCGCAAATCATTGTGGGGGGCCAGAGCTGCAGTACCAGGCAGGGGCAAGTGGGTATTAATAACATGTGACCAATCCGTTGTCAGATAACGAGGAGCAGTGAAGATTAAATCCCTCAATATACGCAAATTGTCGGCGAGACGGCTTGCTGAACTGCGTCAGTCGCACGCGTTGCACACATTGTGCTCCAGCAGGACACTATGAACTTCGTGGGCTCGTTGAGGGCCGATGGCCAAAGTCAGGTCCAAGTTGGGAATGTCATCAACTTCTTCGGTAAGCCCAAATAGTCTTGCATATCAGAAAGCAACCTGACGATAGCAGGAAGACGTGCAGACGATAGCGAACTACTTGGTCACCTATACGTTACGGATCCATTCAATGACCTTCAATCTCTCCAACGGAACAAAGGAAACAGAGTCGATGGCACGTGCGAATGGATCCTCACGACTCCACAGCTTGTCAAGTGGACACATTCTGCGGGCGACTCCTCACTGGAACCAGCGTCTCACGTACTTTGGCTTCACGGGAATCCTGGTCAAGGGAAGTCGACCATGGCAATGTACATCACAGAGGCCTTGGCCAGGTCATTCAAAGCCGATACGAGCAAAGCCCTTGGCTACTTCTTTTGCGACTTGAGTTATGCAGACAGAACAACTGCTAATTCTATTCTTCGGGGGTTACTGTGGCACTTTTACACTTCGTTTCCTGAGCTTATCCCGACGTACGCGAGACAACGCTACAGCCAGCTCAGAGACAAGCTATTTGTCAACTTCGATTCCCTCTGGACCTTATTCTTGGAAACGGCAAGAGCGAACGCCTCCCGCCAGCTATATTGCATTGTTGACGCATTGGATGAATGCGGCGACGAGTCTAGAGACGATCTTCTTCGGCAAATCGAACAAACGTTTGGAACTGGCCATGGACCTTCGAATATACGCTTTCTATTTCTTAGTAGGCCTTACGTTCACATCCGAGACTATCTTGGCCAGTTCGAAAACCTAGACTTAGCGGCTCTCCCTCAGGTAAAGCAAGATGTTGAGAAGTATATCAATTTCGAGCTGGAGAGGCTCACTAAGCTCAGGAAATATCCTGCAGCTCTTAGAGAGAAAGTCAAATCTGCTCTAGGAGAAAAGGCGGAAGACACATTTCTTTGGGTTGGCTTGACCTGCCGCGAGCTGGAAAGGGTCGCCTCAATGGATGTGTTGAAGTTTCTCAACTGCCTACCAAAAAGGCTAGAGGCTCTCTACTCTAGGATCTTAGACTCTCTCATCTACTCTAATGCCCCTGGAGCCGCCGATACCAAGAATATTTTGTCTGTTGTGTCAACGTCACTTCGGCCGCTAACTTTATTGGAGCTCTCAGAAGCTTGTTATTTTGACATGGAGGAGAAAGATTCTGAAACGAGACTCCAGTCCTTACGCGACCGGATTGATAAGTGTTTCTTGCTAGTCAATATTGAAACGCAGAGCGAGCTCACCCGCGACTGTCAGGGTGATGGCCTCAACGAATCAACACAACCCAATCATGAGCGAGTCGTTCTGTTACATTCGACTGTAAAGGAGTTTTTGCGTACGTCCTCCGGATTCGTCAACAGTTCAGAACACGAAAATCATGCCACTGCAGCCAAAAGGTGCATTACTGAACTGATCAACCACTATCGTAAGGGTCGCTCTTTTCCATATGGGCACTTTATACGATATGCAAGCACCTACTGGCCTCAGCACGCTCGGCTTGCGCAATCAACTCTCAAAGTTACAGACGAAATTTCAACATTCTTTTCAGACCCATCACCAGCACGAGATGAATGGCTGAAACACCGACTCAACCGCGACGAGGAACGCCCGCTCATGCTATGTTGGCAATCACTAGAGGAGAAGTTGCCACTTCTGAATGTGGCAGCTCTATGGGACATTCCCAGTCTAGTTGACTACGCCTTTGAGAAATCTCATCAGGGTGTTGGTATCAACCTTGAGCAATACAAAGATGACAAAATGTCTTCGGCTTTAAAGTCTCCGATATGCGACGCCATAGAGGGTCGCTGCATTAGCACGTTAGAACGGCTCTTGGAATTTGGTGTACCACTGACTGAATTTTCCGTCCAGTGTGCGAGTCGATCCGGAGGCGAAGTCTTGCGAACAATACTCAAATTCAGGAGAGATGAGATTGTACAAACGCCTGACCTACTACGAGCCGCAGCTACATACTTCAATGCTAGCGACATGCGAAGCCTTATAGATCATGCCAATTTTCAAGATCACGAATCCTATTTTGCGCGCCATCAAGGCTAACGATGATCATGGTCGTGATGTTCTTGCACTGCTCTCGGCCCGATTCGAAAACAGCCAGGTCCCGCAAGCAAGAAAAGTGTCTAAGCGAAAGTGCGTTAGTGGGAAGAACAGGAGATAAAAAGGATTTTGTTAACCTGCTGCAATACTCTAGTCGTTAGCACCTGATAAAAGTAGTAGCTAACCATTTCCTCGTGTCCTATATAGTGCCTCTCGGTTTGACTTAGAAGCCTACACTTCCTATATTATATAGCCTAGGACAGTTCCTACTACTTGAACCTTCTTTCTGTTGACTATATCCCGCTACGACCCCGGATAGGTAGCCGCGGGACAGGCTAGCTATATCGTTTGTTGAGGGCGAAGTAACACCAAAAGCCGAGCGCAGCGGCAGTCGTGTAAGTGAAGGGCCCAACCGCACTGGACTCCCACAACCACAGTTTAAATAGATATTTCAGTCCTTGGGGTTAGACTTCGTAAGCACGAGAGCTCCTTCTCATACCGTATAAATCACTATAGGGGGCATCGATACGGGAGGAACCCAGTATTCCTCCTTATCAAAGTAAGTAAGAGGTATAAACTGCCGACAGCTCCATAACCAAATCAATGGCCGTAGGCGTCTGGGAAAGTGAGATGGACATGCATCGCCATCAGATCAAATGGTTCCCATCCATCCTCTTATCCTTCCCGAGCTCTGGGGCCCGCTGAGTCCCTCCGCATCTTCTGTTTTTCCATTTTCTGACTCGGGGTCTGCACCAACACCCCGACAAATTATAAGATAATACATCTATAGGTAATTAAATAGTGCTATATACCAAGTAGTAGCTAGACAGGATAGAGGGGGGGTAGGAAATAATGCACCCTACTTATGGAGTAGCTCGTCGCCCGACTCAGGTGCTGCTCAGGCGCTGCTCGGGTTAAAGCGGCGACGGCTCAAGAACATGGCCGAGGAAGGAAATTCTGAAAATCGACATTCGTGCTGTATATTGAGCTGTTAAATGTATCCATTCCTGTGTCTCTTCATGTACTTTATGGCTACTCTTTTACCTTGAATGGATCCCTGGGTCTGCCATAAGTTCGGTGCTTGAACCTCCATTCCCCACTCTTCAAAGAGCTTGAATTTAATCCAAACCTTGTCGGGTTGCGAATCTTTGACAGAAAGATTAGGCTGCTCAAAAGCTAGTAATAGTTAGCGAAGTGAGACTCAGATCTCTTACCCCTATATTAGTGTCTAAACCAGACGTGACCAATATATTACTAGCTTCCTCTAGTCCGCCATTTAAGGAGCTTTTGTCCGAATTCAACGCACTTCTCACTATCATCTCCAGGCCCGGCGCCGTGTGCGTTTGTTCCCTTGCCATGACCGCAGATGACTCTTCTCAACTGGCACATAGCCCCGGGTTCACCCGGCTGCAGGGTGAGCGCTAGCTTCTAAATCCGCAACTTTACTTGTCGTATACCTAACATCTATCTGTGTCGCAACATCCGTCTTGCCGGCTTATGTCTTTGGGTTGTCCGAGGCTGCGAGACCTAGTCTCTGATGTTCACGCTCCCTCGTGACTTTTCCTACTTCATCTCGAAGTCGCCGCAGGGAGGTGTCAAGCTTATCCAGACCTCGTCATTTATCTAATTCCTCCGTAGTAAGTATGTTGGCATAGATCGACGCTTCTACTCCTTAGTAGCTAATGATTCGATATTTGATATTAGCTACTAAACTGCGCCGATAAGTCCTCTAGGCGAGTAAGAAGTCTCTGCTCTTCTGCCTTTATTTCTTCAACCTCCGTTTGTTTTTGAACTTCTGCGCCGCCAAGTTGATTCAACGCGTTCTGCCTCTTAAGTTCCTATTAACGCAGACTCTCAAGTAGATATCTTTCTGCCTCTTTATCCTTGGCAGCCTGCTCCCGTTGACCTGCGCTAAGGAGATTGATTCATAGAGAATGAGCCAACAACGAGGGTCTTGCATTGATCAGGGAGCCAAATAAAGCATAGGTCATAGTTGCTCCATAAAGTTCGAGTCTTTATAGATGAAGTTTGACTAGCATATTTGAAGAACATAAAAATTTTAAGCTAGGAGTCGATTGCGTAAAGCCATCACCCATGAGCTGTGATAGCTTGTTATTTTTCGTGGACGCATCCTGATGTGCGACGATAACACTGTTCAATGTCGGCTATTGTGCTTGATGTCGGCACCTCTGGTCGATGCGACCCACCGCAGCCGCGGTTTGCCTTTTTGTCAATAACAAAGACATCTGATTCCGCGATGACCTACAGCGCAATGAAAAAGTATTCGAGACATTGAACCGTGCAGAGGATTTGATACTGTGTGGCAATGAGCTGTCGATTGCAAAAGTAGCTGTCGGGGATAGAAGCCGGTATAAGCATTCCAGATTTCAGGGACCACCTGTCATTCGAATGTTATCTTCCCAAAACTCTATGCGGTTTTCCTTCAGATCGAGCATTTTCTTTTGTCGATCATTGCACATCCGATGCGCCTCAACTGGGTTCTGTTGTAGAGCCGTACTATTTACAAACGCATCTTCAACGCGGACGGTTTAGGTGCTCCAAAAACCGTCTTTGTATGTCTCTTCCGCCGACGATCTGATGGCGAGTCCTGGATCGAGAGCGGACCACGAACGAGTCGCGATTTATGTGACTCAATATTGGACGACGCAAGAGTACGTGACATATCGAACTTCCATTCTGACTTCCTGATCGCTTGTCCGCCGAAGTGCTGAAGGGATCTGCACCTATGCTTGGCCAGGCAATTCAATGACTGGTGCGGGAAGGTGCCAAGATTAGAGGCGTGACTCCTCATACACGATGGGCATTTTAGAGACGTCGAGGGCAAAGCACCAGCACTGAACTTGGAATGAGATAAAGTCTGCAACGTCTATCGGTAGCCGTCGCAACCATCTGAATGCGCGAGCTTTACTACTTCTCTTGCGAAGCGTGCGGGAATGTCCCTGAAGTCTCGATTCTGTCTGTACAGATGCTAGCAGTTCAATAACCGGACGATGCCTTTTCTTGGCTTTGTTACTATAGCGCGGTACATTAATCCATTGCTACCCATCCCGTGTCAGAAAAGGGACTTGACAACATAAACGCTCGGGGAGCGCTTTTCCGCATTGGGCAAATGTCTCATGCAACTAAAAGGTGCAGTCAGAGTAACCCTAACGGGGCCTACGGGGAACCCAAGGCCGGCATCTGCACGCCACACTCAAAATGATGTTGTTAAAGTGACACGCCATGCAAACCCAAGGACACCCACAAAGCTGCCGTTGTGTGAGGTCTCTCAGACTTTGCCAAGGGCAAAAGCACGAAGATAAAATAAACGCGCGCCGAGAAGAGATTCAGGCAGCGATGCAAAAGCATTTTACACTTCGCATTTGCCGAGAGTATTTTGACTTTGCCGTACAGTATTTCGAGTTTATGGCCACTTAAAGAGTCTCCTAAGATATGCCAGATCCTGTTCTCTGGCTTATTAGCGCCATCATGAGCGCATGACTGATGTATTACTTCTACACTCCAACCGTGATATGGAATGATGCTAAAGAGAAAGAAAGAAGCGATTTTTTTACACCAGTCTCACTGTGGCCCTGAGCAGAACACTCCAGGAGCAGTCAAGCCTACTATTTAACCTTTACCCTAGTTAGATATATACAAAGGACTCTCTCTCTTATGAGTTCTACATAAGTAAGATCCATACAACTAGGCAAATGTTAAATGCATGGTACACTAAGTAGGAAAACAAGACTATAACAACAGCGGAGACGGGCGCCTACACGGATGATTACCTGCGAGACTCTGTCCTTCACGTCGCATAGCGCGAAGTCAAGCTTTGGTCTAATATCAAGGTAAATTGTTGGCCTGCCCTTACCTGACTCTCGATCGGATTCGATACTTGTCTGTGGCGTGCCATCATGGCTAGCTTGTGTATCACAACACAGTGGACGAGCCAGCGATTTCTTGCTATAACGTAGCGAGGCTATGCTGGTGGTCTTTGCTGTGAAGTTGAATTCGATTAAGGAGCGCGTGAATTATCTAGAGTCCTCTTAGAACTGTTTTAGTCCCTCTAGGTCCTACGTCAAGGCCGGACTTTATCAATGATTCGCCGCTGCCGACGCCGCCTAACACCGCAGCTCAGCTCTATGACGAGTACATACAGCTGGTAGATCGACACTGTACTAAAGACCGATGGATTTCGGAAACTAAATGAAGACGCAAGGTGTATTTACTCAGCTACTCCCGAGCATCGGGCATTTATAAGAGTAAAACGCCTTTATATTACTAAACAAAGGTAAGCTGAATTAATATATTGCGTACAGTGCAATAAGGCTTATATGTATAGTAGCTTATCTATAATCTATCTAGAACCCCCACAGCTCTAGAATATAAAAGGCGGGGACTCTTCCTAAGTTAAATAAGGGATTATCTAAAATCATACTGCTTTTGATAATCCTGAATTACTACTACAGTGCTAGTACCTTGAAAAGACTCCTGAAGATCTTATATAGCTTATGTTATTTAAGATATAATGCATAGTCTTATCGCGACGACGTTTCTTCTTTCCCTTATAACGCATATATACTGCGCTCCAGCAGATGGTAAGACTATCACTGAAACGTATACTATCACCGAATTTATACCGTCTACTATCACCGAATATATAACTGTTCCCGTAAGATCTAGGAATAATTAACTTTATTATATGTGTATAACACTAATGTCAGAACATAGTTTACCAATACATTCCACCTCTAAAAACTCCCCCTTTAATTCTTTAGACTACCAAGGACTTTCTGCTATAGCTTTGAGCATAGATGGCACAGTTCCAACAGGGTTAAAACCGGAGACCTCGCCAAATGTCATTTCATGGGCTACCGACTGTGGCGCAATCTCAGCCGCCGTCTATTAGGGCAGCCTATAATTCGTCTAAAGCCCTATACTTTCATCTTTACAGCTTTTACTATGGTTGCGAGTCTGGAAAAGTTGCGACGACAAGTGTGGCCGTAGGATGTGACATTACTATTATTGGATTAATTGGCTCTAAAACAGTTGCTACGCAGGATTCAACTTTCCGCCCTACAAACATACTGGATGCGCCGATGGAACGGGCAGATTTAAACGAGGATTTCCAGAAGGGGGTCACTTTCGTTAAGTCTAACTCAACTTATGCTATAGTTGGCGCGGGAACATACTTGGACAGTTTTGATTATACGGTTTTCCTAGAGGCTTATTAAAGCTGCTTAGGCGATTTAAGTTTGATTGATTGTTAATAGGAAGGTATGAACCCCCAACTAAGAAAAGAAAAGAGAAAAGAGTAGAGGGAATAGCAGATAGCCTAATATTCTATGCATATAAAAGGTGCTCTGGACCTTTATAATTAGATAGGCCCTTATAAGCTTTATACAGCCTAAGAATAGAGAATAGTTATTTCCTCCTACCTTTATAAGAACTGTCTTTATGACTATTATATAACGCATTCCATACTATACTAATACTAGAGTAATTAGTTAAGAGGGGATATAGAGACATCGGGTATAAGGA
Organism: Tolypocladium pustulatum; assembly: GCA_024340155.1. NCBI lineage: Eukaryota > Fungi > Ascomycota > Sordariomycetes > Hypocreales > Ophiocordycipitaceae > Tolypocladium > Tolypocladium pustulatum. Next base: position 75,973 of record JALHBY010000149.1, on the reverse strand, counting down.
AGCGATTCGGATGTCCACGAATATGTGTTACGGGCGGTGTTATGTCTGGGAGAAACAGTATTGACCCTTAAGAAGCGTTTCGTACATAATTCTATTCTCGGCCGCACCACACCCTGATTCTCGACAATATTTTAGCTGCGACTTAGGTTTAGATCATACAGCAAATTATTTCGATCCAGTCTTCTGACCGCCATACCGCTTAACCTAGTCCTAGTCAAATGTATAATTCTCCCCGATTATAGTCTTAATGAACAGTAATAAAGTAGCCAGCAATTAACGCGCTGCATAATGACAGCTCCCCGGCAAGCAGAACAGCAGTGTTGAATCGAGGGAAGCGCGCTCGATGTTTTGTTTATGCTACCATTACGCGAGCCTTGAACACCCACAGACTTAATGCGGCAGCTTGCGGTGTAAGGGCACACCCTCTGCTAAGCATGCTCAGTTCGATAAAGGTCATTACTGAATATTCGCAGAGATCCATTTTCACCGCAGAATCTTGAGAATAGTTTGTGTGTGGCCCACCCTTTGTGGCTTTGGGGTGTATAGGTACGGGTGCTTAATTTGTTATGGTAGTAATGTAATGAGAGCTTTCTACCACTTGCGCCAGGTCCTGCCCACTCCCTTTCCTGGAATACCCCTACTCCTCTGCTCTTTACAAATCACACGAGCGGCACGTAGAGTCTGCGTTGGTTTCTGCTAGGATTCTGCTGGACAAATGCACGATTCCGGTCGTAAGGTTGCCTCGTGCCGACATCTCTGGCAGCCATTCGTCGATTTGTAAGATTGAACGCTGAGCGGTCCCTCATCGGCATTGGAAAAAGCCAAGGGGATCTGAAAGCCAGTCATGGGAAACATGATATGTACCGAAAACCCCATTGGTCCGTTCTTCGCGGCGGAAAACGAGCCGAGCACGAAGCGCGTTTAAGCCAATGCAATGCTATGGCTCGATCTATTTACGTTTTTAATGTAGGACCAGGCCTCAGATGATGGATGCTCGTCGCTTCTCACTACCCCTTACTTGGGAAGCCCCACTACCCGTAGAACATGTGTCCGTAAGTTCAGTTACATTAGACTTGCAATCTCGGCTTTTGTTACGGTCCTCGAAGAATGCTGGCATGCTACGCCTCATCAACGAGGCTCAGCAGCTGGGCTTTGACTGACACACATGACAGGATGCCATGCCGGCAATTTCATGCAGTAGCTCTTGGCTGAAGGCACAGTGGAGCAAGCGAGAATTGTCGAGGCCTTGCCAGAGCAAGAATTTGCCGTAGATAACTTCGGCTGCCCGGCTCGCATAATCACTCACTTACGATGGATGAAATTCATGACCCTAGTAGCCACTCATCCCTTGTAGCTAGGATCGCCAAGCCCTAACCTCCGGATACTCCCGTTGTTTCATCAAGAAAAACAGGAGCCAATTGGCCGGATATGTAGCTGCCAAGAGACCCTTCATCTCGATTGCGAAAAGTCAAAGGCCTCAGGACGGTTCAGTGCTGCTATCACATTACATTGCACGCTGAAGCAATGGTGTATTTATTGGCTGGGAGTCCTGCTCAGATGGCCTTGAGGAGCGTAGAGCCCATGGGATGGCAAGGTCTCAAATCATTCTCTGCCGCAACGTTTTCATTCGTTTTACCTTGAACATTCTCTTCATTCGTTTACTCCATCTTACAAGAGCCAATATGGTTCGTCTGTCGATATGCAGCCTGGCCTGGCTTGCTGCGACGGCAGCCTCGTCCACGCCGGCAGTGAACAGCACTGAAACATCCGGCAGTGTCGTCCACGGCCGCTTCATCCTCGAGTGTGAGAGCGGTCATGACCTAGAGCCGCTCGTCCAGTCCATTCAAGACCAAGGCGGCGAGGTTCCGCGCAGGTTTGAGTCCAATGTTTCCCAAGGCGTCTCGGTCCAGATCGGAGATGCCTAGCTGGCCAAAGAGAAGAGTGTCGCGATGGGGAAGCTGGCGGGTGTCAAAAGTGTACGGCCCGTACGGACAGCCAAACTGGCGCCAAAAAGCGATGGCGGGAAGCAGTCAGAGCAGGAGAAGCCTGAGCATCAAAATCAGCGTCGTACTTTCGGCCGTCGTCGCGCCACCAGCGAGGATCCCGAGTCCCCCTGGAATCATCTCATGACGCACATGGACAAGCTGCATGAAGAGGGTTTCTCCGGAAATGGAATAAAAAATGCCGTCATCGATACAGGCGTAAGTTGCCCCTTCACATAAGCTCCAAGAAGAAGAGAAAGTGTCGTAGCTCTGACATTCCCTGGCGACAACAGGTTGACTACAAGCATCCCGCCCTTGGTGGCTGCTTCGGCAAAGGCTGTCGAGTGGCATTCGGGGACAACCTGGCCAAGGACGGGAACAAAGGCGATCCTATGGACTGCAATGGCTACGGCACCGAGGTGGCCGGTATCCTGGCCGGGTATGATCGAGAGGGCGGCTTCGTGGGAGTGGCCCCCAACGCAACTTTGGGAGCCTATCGCGTCCTCGACTGCGAAGCCTATACGCAGGAGGACGACCTCATCGCAGGCTGGCTCAAAGCTTACGAAGATGGCGCCCAAATCATCGTATCGTCCGCTGGCTTCCAGGGTTCCAACTGGGCCCAACGGCCGGCTGCAACCGTTGTGTCGCGCATTGTTGCAGCGGGCGTTCCCTGTATCGTGGGTTTAGGCAACCACAAAGACGAGAGCCTGTTTTTTGCCATGAATTCAGGCTCCGGCCGTGGCGTGACGGCCGTCAACTCCTTTTCCCGCGGGTACGTGGCCGTGGAGCAGAAGGGCGTCTATGCAGTTGACGGCGGCGCCAGTGTCGAGATCATGTTTGAGGTTAACTCTGGACAATGGGATCGCAAGGAGCGCCAAGTCTACGATGTTGATGCTGACTACGGAGACGAAGTCGACAACCTGATTGACGGCCAGGAGGTCTCTCCATTCGACGACGGATGGGACGAGGACCTCCCAGAGTGCAAATTGAAGCCCGGCAACGGCACCCTCAAGGACTTGGCCGGCCGCGTTGCCCTCATCCGCGCCTCGCCACAGACACCGAACTGCACATTCCGCGACAGGGCTAACAACGCCATGGCCCGCGGCGCAGAGTACGTTCTTGCCTGGCGTGACAAACCAACGGCCAGCCCCTATGTTAGGGGCGTCGCAGCTACCGGCATCACTGGATCCGACGCTGGCTCGGCCTTGGCACGAGCCCTCCGTGCCGGTCAGCGAGTGACGATGCGTCAGACAGGCCGGCTCCGAATCGAGAGCGGCCAGGTGGCCAGTCTGTCGGCTTTCGGCCCGACGTGGGACCTCGACATCAAGCCCAACGTCGGCGCCCCCGGGCAAGGTGTGCCGGTCACCAAAATGGGTGGTGGCTACGGCAGGGACTCGGGCACTTCGTTTGCCGGGCCGCTTGTGGCGGGCATCGCTGCGCTCATCGCCGAAGCCAGGGGCACCTGTGACCCGGCGCTCATCAACGGCCTGCTCACGTCCACGGCCGTGCCCCAGGTTGGCAACGACAAATGGACTAATCCTGACCTCGGTGACTACTTGTACTCGGTTGCACAGCAGGGAGGCGGCCTTGTCAAAGCCTGGGATGCAGCCCATGCCACTACCGTTGTTGAGCCGGCTGGCCTCAATTTCAACGACACGGTCAACCGCGCTTCGTCCGTAGGCCTTCGCGTCACGAACACGGCAAAGTCGGACATTTCGTACGAGCTCTCTGATATCCCTGCAATAACGCTGTATACCCTCGCTGAGGGGTCCATCACCCCGCAAGACAACCAGGCTATCCACGCGGGGGCGGCTGTCAAGCTGAGCCGCAGCTCCTCCACCCTCAGTCCCGGCCAGTCGGTCACCGTCGACGTCTCCGCCTCGGATCCGTAGGGTTTAGACCACAAGCGTCTGCCCTTGTGGTCTGGTTGGATTGCCGTCAACGGCTCTGACCACACTTCGCTGGCCATTCCTTACCTCGGCCTCGGGGGATCGCTTCGCTCCGCCACAGTCCTCGATGCCAGCACCAGATCAGTCAAGCGAGGATCCAACCCGTTCAGTCTCGAGGGCGTCGCCGACAACTCCGCATTTGTCCTTCCAGATCCGCCGACGACCGAACATCCGGGGCAGAGGGCCGGCGCCGTCGGAATTCCCAAGTTGCCCGCAGATCCTTTCTACGACCACAGCATCATTGTCCAGTTCCGCCTGGCTTTGGGCTCGCCTCAGTTGCTGGTCGACCTGGTGCCGCTAGACATGATAGATCCACGAGTCTAGGCTCGCACAAAATAGCGTGTTCTATGTACTTTTTTAGACGGCAGATGAGTTTACTTCTCTTCCCTTTAACGTCTAAGGGGATCGCGACCTCCAATGTGTATGCTTCAATCCCCGGAGCACAGATGGCAACAGCTCAATGAAGCTGTCAATGCTGCGCGTCTTCGTATCCAGCCGGGGAGATATAATTAGCCTGCGGCTCTACCCTTGCATGATTCAGGATCGGAAAGCCCTGGTTGCTGACTTATACGACGTGTCTGCCGGCTGCAAACACTCAGCACAATTCTAGCCAACAGCGGCTAATTACAAGTTTCCGGGTGGAGAGTGGTGCGACGCAGCATCGGACGGGATCGAGTTGACGTGGGGTCACGTCGATGCACCAGCCGGGGTCAATCTCGAACTGAACGGCCGTGCGCTACGGCGGGCTCAGCTCAGCCCAGCGCTGGCAGGCAGCAAATGTCGTCGTGTCCATGCGCCGACGCCTGGGGATTGCGCAGGCAGCAAGCAATGCGCGATGACTGCCAGTCTCTCCTGCGCCGCGCTTTCTCGACGTGCCGTCCCGCTGTCTCGCCTCCACGAGGTTGGTGACGTTGGGGGTGGAGCACGTAGGCAAGCAGCAAGGTACGAGGAGGACACCCTCCCCAGGGTCAGACGCCAGGACCAACGAACGACAGCGAGACGAGACGAGACAGTCCAGGGGACCTCATGGCTGGGACTCCACTGACTGACTGGCTCGTGCGCCAGCTGAGACCTCCTCTTTGTCGACGCAGCGCAGCGCAGCGCGCCTCAGTCAATGGAAGGAACAAGTTATGGAACCTTGATCCATTCTATTTCTGTTTCCCCTTCGCACGGACCGGCGCTAGCATCGACTGACGTTCAACAAGTGTTGCTTGCTTGCTGTCTGTTGGGCGAGCTGAGGTGAGTTACATGCGTCTTCTGAGGTTCCACTCCCTCACTGTCCGTCTCCCCCAAACTCCACTCCTCCATCTCCGGCTGTCAGCCAGCAAGTCGGGTCGCCTTGTCTTGCCTTGCCTTGCCCTGGCCGTGCCGTGCTCGACTTCACCGAGGCCAGCGACAAGCCGGTCGGCTTGGCTTCAGCTGCCCGCTGCCCGAGGCCCCTGCTCACCGTAGTTGCCTTCCATCAGCCCTTCGACCGCTTTTGCACCCGCCCAAGGTAGCCTACTCCTACTCACAAGCGACTCAGCACCATTTGCTACTTCGCACCTGGCCGCCTGAGACGCCTTGACGAGCGACGACCGCCCGTGCCCGTGACCGTCACTTGGTACCGTGGCGTCTCTGATCAGCTGTCGCACAACGCCTCTCCTCGCTGACCGCCGCCCACGAGTATCCAAGCCATCGTGCGCAGCGGACCGACAAGCGAGCGCAACCGCGGATCCGACTCCTGCTTCTCTCCCTCGCACAATCTTCACTCGCTGCCGCGTGCGACGATGCTGCCGCCAACTGCCGGCGCGTTCAACACCGAGCCTTGACGGCCGACGCGGGGACGTCTCTCCTACCAAATCGAGGCCGCTAACTGGCACGACATCTAGCCAGGAAGAGCGGCACCATGCACAGGACCTCCACCGAGGCTGGCGCTTCCTCCAGCAGCCCCAGGATGTGGCGCTTTGGGTCCGCGCTCAGGAAGATTAGCAGCATCAGCTCGGCCAAGGACGACAGGAGCGGCCCCGTAAGTCCATTCTCCCCAAAGAAAAGGTGGTTCAGAACGCTGATGCTCGCGTGCAGCATCGCCCGCACGCCGACTCCGACGCCCACGACTCGTCCCTCCATCTGCGATCCATCGACTCCCACTCGCTCAACGAGACCCAGGAGAGCAACTACCGCCAGCTCCAGGCCCTCGTCCAGCGCATGCGCTCCGCCCCCTCGGGCCCCAATCACGTAGACGCCGCCTACAAGGAGTTCATCAAGCACAAGGAGAGCTGCTCTACGCTCTGCTCCAGCATTCTGCAGGATGAGATCCGCCCCGTCCGTGCCCTGTCCAACCCGGCAGAGGCTCTTGCCCGTCGGGATTCGTCGGCAGACTCTCCCCGCAGCCCCGGTGCCGGCTACGACCACCGGAGCTCCTTCAGCGGGCGAAGCCTGGCCGAGGTGGTGACTGGGAGCGCCACACGACCACCTCCGGGCATTGAGCTGTGCCTTGGCGTCATCCGGGACTGGAAGAACTGCCTCGAAACCCTGGCCGAAGCCTTCAAGGTCAGCCTGGCCGACACGTACAAGAGCTACGAGCGAGAGGCAACCCCAGAAATGGTGGACCTGCTCTTCAACAGTAAAAGGTTCCGGAGGGAGGCGGTCCAGCGCATGCGAAATGCCAGCGTGACGAGGGTGCTGTCCGCTGACCCTCAATTTGTGAGGCCCCAAGCTCTCCAACAGACCTTCCAGGGTGTGCAGACTAACGTGGCCTTGTACAGTTCCCACGTTATGAGATTCGATTTCGAAACTACGAAAAGGTCAAGCAAGAGCTGAGTGAGATTCGGCATCTATTGCAGTCGGGCGAGTCAGGAATCTCGCCTTCCAGGCTCGTCGAGGAGTTTGCAATTGCCCCGCGCGGCGATGCCATCCTCGAATTCGCCAACCTTGCCTCCGAGACTGCGGTCTTGCGGTTCCGCGTTTCATCTTACATGCTCGCCGAGACATCGCCGATATTCGCCCGCATGTTTTCTGGCCATTCCAACAGCCTGCACCTCCACGAGACCGAGGACATCAACGAACAGCTTCCGCCGCCGCCAATAACGTACACCTGCAAAGACGGAGCCGAGGCCAAGCTGTATCGCATGCCACAGCACGAGCTGAATCATCTCCAGTCCATGGAGATCCTCATGCACGCCGCGCACATGCACAACGAGATGGTGCCCCGCGAAGTCACATTTGAGCAATTTGTCGCCATTGCAGAGTGCTCGGTGAGGTACAAGAGCACGTCGCCTCTGGAGCTTGTTGTAGAGCACAGGTGGCTGCCCCAGTGGATGCACAAGGGTGCCGACGATATGCCTGATGGCCTTTTGGTCATCAGCTACGCCTTTGGGTCGCGGCAGCTCTTCACTCGCATGTCAAAAAGCGCCATACTTAACCTCGAGGACGAAAGGGACCTGCAGAGTAAGCCGTGGCCCCAAAAGATCAAGGACAAAATCTGGGCGGTGCGCTGCGCCAAGGTTGCCCAGATTTACGCTTGCTGCACCGGCACCATTCAGGAGTACATTCGTCCCCCGATTCGGGACCAAGAAGCGGAGGTGGGACCGGTGTCCCAATCCGACCTCCGCAACAGCCTTAACATGCCGGCGGCCCCCCCGACCCCGGCCGCGACACTGACGAGCTCGCCGAGGTGCCCAAAGGGAAGCCATGGCTGCGACGCGGCAAATCTTGGGTGGATGATGCTTATCTACAACGAGATGAATATTTTGCCACAAATTCTGCACCCCGCGACGCTCGCTCACCTCCCCGAGGCCGAGCCGCCATCGAGGAGCGTCGCACATATGGTGGATATACTGCGCCGGATGCCAAGCCCCGCATCTCCGATTCATAGGGGCGGCGTCTGCGACCCGAGCCCCTCTTTCCGGACGGCAATCGCCGACATTTACAACAGCATCACCGGACTGACGCTCTACGACATCAGTGGCAAGAGCCATGGCTGGGCTCTGTCGAAGCATCGGATGGCGGAACCGCAGACGCTCATGACGGCGGGGCTGAAGCGCATGGCCGTCAACGATCACGCCTACACTGTCGCCCGCGAGTTTCCAGACAGCGTTCGTCTCCAGATTCTCGGCTGGCTCGACGACATTGACGACATGCATGCCGCGGCGCGAGCCAATAGAGACTTTTATGACACTTTTAAGAGGCATGAGCTGTTTCTGATACGCAAATTTCTCCGCGCTGGTCGAATTAGAAACGTCTCTCAGCTGGATCACCCTGTTCGCGGCAACTTTGAGGACAAGGTGAGGAAGACGGAGTCGGATATGATCAAGGCGGGCGGCGCCGGGGATGGTGCTGATGCGGTGACGCTGCGGAGTGAAGACGAGGACAGCGACTTCTCCATTTCGGAGGACGACGACGACGACGACATGACCGGCCTCGGCGGGCCATTGACACAGCCGGTGCTTGAGACATCCAGGTCATGCCATTCATCCGCCAATCCGCCTAGCTATGAAGAGAACGAAAGTCCTCCATCGAGTCGTGGCTTGATATCGCCACCCTCACCACCTACACCACGCCAAAGCAACATCGACGTGCAGAGGCCCCCAAGACCCTCACCGGCCAAGCAGCCGGAGGTAGTAACGACTGCTATTGACGAACCGCCACTCACCGACGAGGAGGCACGCCGCATCCTATGGCCCGAATCCCTTGAGCAGCAGCCGCCCATTGCGGTGCCGGTTCCCCCACCGGGTGTTGAAGGTCTGCGCGAGAAGTTCCGAGTTGGCGATCCGTCGTTTGCCGAGGGTCTCGAGGCCAAGACTCTGGTGGTGGCGGGCGAAAAGCAGCTGAGGAGTGAACACGATCGAAGAGTGGGGATCCTGCGGAAAGACGACCGTCGACCATCAACATCAGGCAGCAAGTCGGACGGAAGCGCTAGCAGCAACAACGGCTAGGCCCGACTGCTGGCAGTATGGCAGTCAAAGGCACTATATCCGCACATTACCTTGCCTCCGCAGATATGTCTCACGTCCCCTGACTGCGAGCACATTAATCCTGTCAACTAAAGGGCTTTTACTTTTTGTGTTTGTGTTTGCTTTTCGTTTCTGACAGGGGTAGCGAGTTCTCTGCGACGCTTGCCGCCATGTTTGAAACTGGTGTTATTTTGGGACTCTTTTTTTTTTTTTTGGGTTAACAGGCTTCCCCCGAGGGACTGGGACGGAATGGGATGGGCTCATGCCCTGCAGGCGTTTGAGGTGTTTTGTCTCGGTGAATGGGCATGCGCGGAACTTGTTTACATTGAAATTACTTACCCAATGGGAATATGACGAGTGGGTGGGTGTTGGATGGGCTACTTGGGCTTCAAGGACGAATTCGCCGCAGGCACGGACTACTTTGGTGGACGAATGGCGGGTAAATGCTGTTTGCACAAACATTGTCTTCTTGCCCCGTCTATATGCAAGATTTCTCTACGTAGCTCTACCGTAGACCATCATCTTCTCGTCAACTTATTCACGCACTCAGCGTCTTCCTGGTCTACCAAGCGTCTTGCTCTAGATGCTCAGCTTGTCCCCGCAGGGCGGTTCCTCCAGCACCAGCAAGATGCAAGATGCATCACTCACCGCGCAGCAGCAGAGGAGACGCCATTCTCAGGCTCCCCCTGGGCCTTGCGCGCGGCGTTGATGGCACGCAGCTTGGCGGTGCCGATGCCCGCAACACCACCCTCTTGGTTCTCGCCCAGCCAGGGCTTGCGCGAGTCTCCGAGCACACTACCCGACAGGAAGTAGATGACGAGGCCGACGACGATGCACACAAAGGCGATTGGGTACAGGAAGTGCACGGTAAGGCCAAAGACGCGGACGCCGATGATGACGCCCCAGAAGTTGGCCGTCAGCAGGGAAATGTCGAAGAAGGCGGCGCTGCCCATGCGCAGGATGATGGGCGCGAGCGTGTAGAAGAGGGACAGGCAGAGGGTGTAGCCGACGAGCCAGCCCGCAATGTGGCCGTCCCACTGGGCGCTGCGGATGGAGCCACGGTCAAAGATGGCGGCCTGGGTGCCGTTGATGAGCATGCCGAGGAGGCCGAGGAAGGCCAGGACGTGGTGCATCGGGGCCTTGCTGACGAGCCACTCCTCGAGGACGTTGGAGGTGCCGTAGAGGGTGGCGCCGAGCAGGCCAAAGAGGTCGCCCTTGAGCATGTCGACGCCGGGCCCGCCGTTGGTGCCCGTCATGTGGTCCGAGGCGAGGAGGATGCCCATGCCGCCGCAGCAGATGAGGATGCCGACGATCTGAGGGATCTTGTAGCGCACCTTGAGGAGGAAGAAGGAGATGATGACGACGCAGACAATGGACCAGAAGTTGAGCAGCTGGGCCGACAGCAGGTTCGTGTACTGGTAGGCCAGCACGGTGAAGTAGTTGCCCTCGACGTCGAGAAAGGCCATGATGAGGTACTTCCAGCCGTCGCGGCGGGCGACGCGCCACCACTCGGCGGGCCCGTCGCGGACGAGGAAGAGGGCGTTGTAGACGATGGCGAGGAAGGCGTAGTTGAAGAAGGTCTGGAAGGCGGGCGCGTTGAAGTGGGCCGTCGACAGGAAGCTGGTGAAGGTGTTGGTGGCGGTGATGCACAGCGCCAGCAGCTGGCCGATGCCGATGACGAGCCAGAAGTCGGCCGTCGTCAGGTAGCTGTACCAGTGCACGGAGCGGGCCTCGAGCAGGTGCAGCCCGCGCGTGGCCTGCTGGTTGTATACCTCATCAACCTCGTCGTCGTCGAAGTCGTCGGTGTAGCGGGCCTCGTGCTGCGAGGGCGGGGTGGTGTTGCTGGAGACGACGGGGTGGCCGAAGCCGCCCTTTTGCGTCTCATGGTAGGGCGCGGCGGGCGAAGACATGATGGTGTCGCCTTGTTCGGGGCGTCGCTCTCGATGCTGCGTGTCGTCTACGGCGTCGAACGACTGGTAGCCGGGCGATTGCGTCGAGATGAGCGGTTGCAGGTACTCAGGCACAGCGTCGGCGCTCATCCAAGTCGTCCGGTAGCAGCCAGCGAGTCTTTCTTCGTCCCCAGAGGCAGCAAGCGCAAAGACTCAAGTCGCTTGCCGAGAGAAGTCGCAATCACAGACACGTGCGACGATGCGCGCGCGGGGTCGCTGGAGCTGGGGCGGGTGAGGGTCGTCGACGATGCAACGAGGGGAGAGGAGCGCAGAGAGCTGATGGGAACAAAACAGGGTCGTTTGTGGCTGACGGGAACCTGAGAGAGAAAAAACTGCACTGCGCCAACCGCGCAAGTCTGCATGAATGGCGTTGGCCGGTGGCGCTGGCGCGAGCGGGGCTGAGGCGATCTCGAACTCAATGGCCCCCCTCCCCCAAGGCTGGCATGGCGCCCACGTGAAGAGAGGCTCAGACAGGCAGTGCTGCGCGCGCAGATCTGTGGCCGGTGGCTGCGCCTGGCACCACGGGACGGTTTCAGAGTCAAACTCGAACGAATAGTGCCGTGTCGTATCGGCTTGTGTTTTCGCACGACGATCCCGTTCACCGACAAGGCGGCGTGGGGGCGCCGACAAGCAACTCCTGCAGCCTCTTTGCCCTGCCCGTCAGCCACCAGAACGTTGTCGAATGCCGCACTCGGCCCAAGGGCCCTGCAGCTCGCTGGTGAGACAACTGCCAGCACCCTCCTACTCGTGCGTCGCAACGACAGCCGAAGTGAACCCCGAGACAGGCCAATGACACGGACGTTGCCGTTGGGGTATCCTGTGCCGCAGCCAAAGGCCAGGCGCTCCTTTTGAGCTGTCGCTAAAAGCTGTCATGTACAGGTAGGCGTGCTTGGCGCGCTGGTTGTGCTGTCACAAGACGCATCGGATCTCACACTTGATCTTGCGACGGGCGATGTCGCTCGTGCAGAACATCTTTTGCGAACTGCCAAGCAGCAGCTTGAAACCAACCATCTTCATTCTCAGCAGAATACCCTGGGGATTGACGCGATGATGAGCAAATGCGTGAAAGGACGGTCCAACGCCGATATATCACACGGTGGTGAGTACTGTAAAGTAGGCTCAGGTTTGCCGGTAGGCGTTCAACTACCGATACATATGAGTTAAAATACGATACTGGTGCTGCACTGTGCCACAGCGTTTTGGAATGCCGCCAAGTCTCCGGAAACTTGCCTCTGCCGTTCATCGTGCCGCTTTCGTGGGCGGATACTGTGCTGTCCATCGAGATCAGAGATGACATGAGCTCGCCAAGTCGTCGCAAGCATACCCTTGCAGAGACGGGCGATCACGTCCCATGGCTGCCATGAATCGAGGGCGGCGAGTAAGAGCCCGCTGTGTCGGTGACTGACTGCACACGGGGCCGCAAACCCAGAATGTCCAAGTACCGGTCGAATGTTCCGATGACCGAAATATTCATTGCAGCTGGCACATCGACAGAGCCATTCCTTACTTCCTCGGCGCAAGTCCCAGAGGGCTTGTGCAGAGCAATTACTAGTAATGCGTTCAGGCATTTGCGGCGAGGCCGAAGAGAATTTAATTAAATACATTTAGAACTACTGCCTACTGTTGTTCTGAAAGCGTAGGACCTTAATCTTCCAGGGGTGAGTCCGACCGTCCAAATCAATAATAATGTCTCGGCTCGGTATCAAAACTCGGCTCGGTATCAAAACTAACGTCCTTCGCCGCAGTCCCTGTATGCGAATTGCCAGACCTGGAAGCAAACGTAACCGTTCCATCCGCATGCAAAATGATCCTCGTCACCTGGCCTTCGTCCTCCTGTTCCAACATATGCTGCTTGAACCCCTTCGTACTCTCGCGATTGAATAATAGGTTCGCAGTCGACCGTGCAACCCCGCAAGCAGCTACTCCGGCCGCTACGGCTACTGGGCCAGTTCCAGCAAATATTCCTGCCGCGGCCGCCGACGCGACGAGAGCGATTGCGCTCGGGGCGATTTGCTCCAGCCAATCCACGACGCCGCGGAAGTTGTTGGGTGCGGAGCAGTACACCGTCTTCATGTCTTCACTATACCATGTGATGGCCCACCAGTCGAGGCCGGTTGTCAGAGTGCCCGTGTTGTACCTCACCTCCATTTCCGAGGACTCCCCTCCCACTGGAATCGTGGCCCACTCTTCCTTGTCTTTGAAAACACTGCTATACTTGTGCACGACCGAGACTGCGACCAACGGTTGCTCAGTCTCGTTGACGACGGTGACGATGGCTTTTCTGCTTGTCTTGTAAGCTACGATATTTTGAGCTGAAGACTGATGTTGCATGATTGTTTTGGGCTTTGGTTTCACCGCTTGCGCAGTCCAGACCGTATTGGAATCTCCCGAAATGGACGTGAGAGTCATCGACCTGTCGTCTCGAACGATGATTCGCGTCACCTCGTTCTCATCCTTGGTCTCCAACATGTGCTCTTTGTATCCTACCACTGAATCGTCACTGAGTGTTGCGTCAGTAATGGCCTTGCCTAGCGTCCCGGCCAGCTCGCTTGCAATTTGCTCTTCCCCTGGATCCAGATTCCCTTCCTTATCCTGCATTGTCCACGTGATACCCGCTTTCAACACCCATTCAATAATGCTTGGCGCCAACTTTTCCAGCAATTCCACCACATTGCGAAAGTTGTTGGGGTTTGAGAAGTAGAGGGTCTTCATGTCCTTGCTATGCCACTTGAGCAGCCACCAGTCAAGCCCGGTAGTTAACGGACCCGTGTGGTACGTGACAGGCATCTCTGATGACGTCTCGCCGGGAGCAATCGTTGGCCACTCTTTGTGATTGATATAGAGGCTACTATATTTGTGTACCAGAGAAACTGCGGTCAATGGCTCTGAAGTATCGTTCTGCACCACCGCCTTGGCGATCCTCTTGGTTGGCCCCAGGAGGGCTGCCTGACTCGGAGCCGGTTGGAGGGTGGGAGCAGTCAGATGCTTCGAGTGGGCTATCGTTTCTGAGCTGCCCGATAGCGACTCGATGCTTATTGAGTGGTCTCTCTTGATGACAATCATTGTCAAACTGTCCTCGTCACCCTCGCGGAGATTGTGCTGCGTGAATGCTGGAGTGACCTCATCGTTGAGTATGAGGCCTGTGATGGCTCTCTCGATCGCGTCGGCTATTTTGGCCGGAATCTGCTTGTAGGGTGTCTCCGAATCTTCAAGCTTCGGTTTTTCCTGCTTTATAGTGTGCATCAGGTGATCGATGAGCTCGGGCGCGTGGTCCTCCAACTTGCGAACCGCCTTTTGTAAATCATTCGGATCCGAATACCACAAGACATCTCTCTTCTGATTATGCCAAGAAATCAGCCACCAGTTCTTACTTTTCTCATGAGGCCCCGTCTTATATGTAATGTTCATCTCTTCCGACGTCTCCCCCGAAGCTACCTCGGCCCAATCGTGCCGATCCTGATACGAGTCGCCATATCGGTGAATGACAGAAATCCCAACCAGCGGGTGTGGTGTCTCGTTCGCAATGACGACACGGGCAGTTCGTTTTGTAGACCCCTTTCCAGCGTGATTGAAACGCCTTCTTGCTGTCCGGGCTTTGCCCGAGATTGCAACCGACTGTTCGGAATTGAATTTGTCAGCGTAAGATCCCGACCAAGACTCCTCAGCTGCCTTGGTTTTGCCCAAGCTTGCAGCCGACTGTACAGATCCAGAAATTTCGGCGTTGGATTTCGATGTAAACCTCCCAGTTTCGTCGGCTTTACTGGACCTGTTCCCTGATTGTTCAGCATTTGGTAGTTCGGCCTCTGAGCCCGATGAGGACCTCTCAGCTGCCCTAGCTTTGCTCGATTGTTCGAAATTTGAGTATTCGGCGTAGGATCCTGATGAACCCCTCCCAGCTTCCCTGGCTTTGCTTGAGCGATTGGCTTTGCTCGATTGTTCGAACTTTGAGTTTTCGGCGTAGGATCCTGATGAGAACCTCCCAGCTTCCCTGGTTTTGCTTGACCGGTTGGCTGATTGTTCGGCATTTGAGATTACGGCGTCTGAGCCCGATGAGGACCTCTCGGCTGCCCTAGCTTTGCTCGATTGTTCGAACTTTGAGTTTTGGGCGTAGGATTCTGCAAAGTCTTCACGCGTTGACCAATGCCGATCTTCTGATTCTGTCGTCATGTTATCAATTGCTGCAGGTGTCGAATGAGCAATCGCGTCGTCTGTGCCAGATTTCGATACAAATCTTATCTTATAATTCGTGTCCCCTGCAGACTCAATGATAATATGATTCGTTTCGTCTTGGTCCTTCTCGTGTAAAAGATGCATCTTCATACAGGCGGTCCCTTCATCGTTGTACAGACCGTCAGTTATAGCCGTTGTGATCATATGGGCAGCTGCTGATGCCATGACGGCTTCCGGACCTGTCTCGGACGTAAGCGCAGCATCGGCAGCGTCTACAAGACGCTCGATTGCGCTAGGGGCGACTTTTTCGAGCTTTTCAAGCAGCTTGCGATGGTTTCGTGGACTCGAAAACCAAAGTTTCTTTCCGTCTTTGCTAAGCCAGCTCACGAACCACCAATCTTGACCCGTCGTGGCAATTCCGGTATTATACTCGACTTCCATTACAGGAGAAGCAGTGTGACCTGCGGCAATGGCCGGCCAGCTTTGGCGATTTTTGTGCACAGAGCTATACTTGTGTACGACCGAGAGCCCAATGAGTGGGTGATCTGTCTTGTTTACCACCTCAATCCGAGCTGTTCTCTTCAATGTCTGCAGGATATGCTTTTCATGCGTCAGTATCTTCCGGTCATGCTTTTGATCGGCTACGTGCTCCTTTACGGCAACTGTGCTAGATTTGCCGGAGGGAGAGTCGATATCAATGGTACCGTCTGCATTGATGGAAATTTCAACCATGCTCCCCTGGTCCTCCGTCTTCAGCATGTGAGCTTTGAATCCCTCGGTCGGTTCGTCACTAAGGAGCATATCACTTATGGATTTGACGAATTCCTCGACCACGCCAGCGGCCATGATCTTCGCCCCTTCCTCCAGATCGGATTCAGTTGCCACATCTTCTTCCCTCTTTTTCTCTTCCGCATCGGGCTCATATTTGTCTGTGGTGCTTGAGTCTCTCGCCAATACTTTCTTCTCGATAGCCTTGGTAATATCTGGAATCAGATCCTGAGCCATACTCTCCACTTTGTCGATGATGCGACGGAAGTTTCGTGGGTTCGAATACCAAAATTCGCTCTTGTTTTTGGCATACCAAGTGACTCGCCACCAATCCGTGCCGATTGTCCCGAAGCCCGTCCGATAAGTGACCTCAAGAGCGGGGTGGGATTTCTTCCCTGGCATAATAGCAGGCCAGGTGTGTGTGTTTTTGTATAGGCTGCTGTATTTGTGCTCAAGCTTCACATCTGCAATTTCATGAGAGGTGTTATTTACAATGTGTACACGAGCATGGTTATTTGCACTGCCTAGTGCGTAAGATGCGTTACCCTTGCGCTCGGCCTTGTCGGTGTCCTTGTTGGCGGCCTTGTCCGGTACTGGGGTCGTCACGGTCTTGACGCTAGTCTTAACTTCAGACGTGCCCGATGGAGATTCAATCATGACTGTAGAATCATGATTGAGGGTTATCTTGACATCTTCGCCCGCGTCGCTCTTGCGCAACATATGTCGTTTGCAACCTACAGCCACTTCGTCATTGAATGTGGAATCTGTGAGGGCTTTGACGCAGGCTCCTGCTAGTCGCTTCTTGACCTCGGCCTTGACCTTCTCTTTTGAATGATGCGTGTTTTTCTGATCTGGTCTGTGCCCCTCTTCCTCAACGATCGCGTCGACAAACCATTCCAACGACTTTGGTGCCACATTCTCCGGGTTATCAACAAATTCTCGAAAGTTTGGCGGGTCGGAGTAGTGTAGGTAGCTTTCATCCAGCCATTGGACTTGCCACCAGTCCACGCCTGTAGTAGATAGTCCAGTCTCAAACGTTGCCACCATCGACCGATGTGGCGATCCTTCTGCTACGGGCGTTACAGTTTTTCTGTTAGGGATTTCATCGCAGAAGCCTTTGTCTTTGTACATGTGGCTGTATTTATGGACGACGGTAACGCCGCGGACGTCGTGGCCGGTATTGTTCACTACCTTGACATTTGCATGGCGCGGCCTGTTGTGGACGGTATAGATCTCTGTGTTCGAAGTGGGACTCATCTTGGTAGTGCGGGAGGCTTTTGTAGAGACTGCTGTTCCAAATATTACTCTAACGAGGAAGAAATATGCTATCTCAAATCTTTAGAGATTCTGAAGTAGCGCTAAGAGAAGAAACTGTAGCTGCGGGCTGTGATGGATACACTATTTGTATTTTATATTTCGGTCAATGATCTTTTTCATTTTGACTTTATAACAGTTCGCTCCTTTTTATCGTCGCCGCAATACGGAGCATTTAGTCTTTCGACTGATGCGAGACAAGACAGTAGATCAGTGAGCGTTTTACCAAAAGTGCGCTACCGATATTAAGTTCTGGTTGACGTTACGAGATGGCTCAATATAGAAGCTATGAAGTCATGCAAGTACAATCTAAAGTATCCCGCATACTGTTCTGAGCTCGCTAATGGAGAGTCTATTGTGCATCAGCAAAGCTTGGCTCATGGGTTTCTAATCATAACACCACCATATCCCACACTAGGATTTCGCAGAGGAAGGCTTATAATGCACGGCACTGGCAGATACTGCAGACCGCTAGACAGGCTGACCGTGACGAAGTCAGAACAAGGTCCCCACACGGAACCCTATCGGATCCTATGCCCACTCCACCGTATCAGGAAAAAAAGTAACCACGAAAGTTTATGTGTCAGGTCACGCGTATGTAGAATGCTTTCGTCCCTGTTAGGTGAACTTTTCAGGCAGAAGTGAAGCCCTTTTTAGAACGCGTCTTCTTGTTTGCGTGGCTATATGTGCAAGAAGTCGGGCCAAGTCGTACTTGAATGAATACCTATGCAGCTGTCTTCAATTTGCGGCCATCCTTGAGCTGGAAGTCTCAGCAAGAACCAATTTTAAGAGGCATCATGGCTCCAGAACAGCCCGAGCTCTGCGACTCGAGCCTGGTCGACCAAAACGTCTCCGTGGAGTAAATCTTTTTTCCATGAACAATGACATCCATGGTGAGTGTGCTTCTTTCAGGAAGACGGGCAGATAGCTGACATTGCCCCCCGGATCGTCTTGGCAATGATGACATTGGTGGACGTGCCCGTAGATGCGCCACGCTCAAAGTCTGCACGAGTCCATCTTAGTGTCCACGCAAATGCCACTGTATGGTTACTCGAAAAGACTCACTGCCCACAGGAGCCAGCTGGCCGCCCTCGGGCGATGGGTCGCCAGTCTGGGGCAGGAGGGGATCTCGGTCCGGAAGGGACGAAAGCTCTTTGAAGAGGAGCTCGAAGCACTCGGCCTCCGACCTGGCTGTCAGCGCGGTTGCAAGCGCTGGTACTGCAGAGAGGGTCAGTATATATTCACAGTGCAGAGCCTAGGTCGGAAGAGATATGGCCAAGAGGCACAAGACAGGAGATGCTCTGCTTGACGTTGAGTCAAAGGCACGGAGGCAGTGGCGCGACGTGAATCTTCACCTTGATTGGACGGCATAGCCGCTGTCTGTGCCGTGGTTTCCGAGTCGAATCACTCGTACTTCCTGGGCATTTCTTAGAGAGACGACCCTATGGGACGCCCGCGTGCTTCGTTCCAAGCCGTTACCCGCGTCGGCAGAGCTGATGAAGAAGAAAGCCTCCCTGAACGGCCGTGAAGAAACGCCTCAAAGAGAGGGCGATATTACGTTCAGATGCACAGCAATCGGGAGAGTCAACAGTGTCGTGCTGAATCGCCAGACTTATAAGTCATTGGGGAGCGACCGCCAAGGGTCGTCTTGACGATCCGCTAGAAACCGGCATGTCGTATTTCGTACCGGCGCCAGGGGTGGAACTTGTACCAGATGGAGCGTGACTCGGAGCTAACGGCAACGGGCAACGGCAAGGCGTGGAGCTGTTGGTACCTAAATAAGTTCCTCGCGGCATCAAGCTCTAGTTGGATTGGTGGGAGCCGTGACTCCCATTCCCATGTGGCGTTGCTGAAGTACTCGCTGCAACATCGTGAAGCCGCAGGATTGCTTATTGCCCAATCTGGTAGTCGGAGACAGGCCAACCCGGCTCCGGGGCCCGATGTCAGTTCAACGGCTAAAGTGCAGGTTTCTCGGTCTTACACGTTCACCCACTTGATTGCGCCAGTCAGCGGAGGGAGTCCGTTTTCGGAGCTCGACCAACCAAGGGTCTGAGCCTGGCATCATGATAAAGCCGTCCGGCACAACGACTGCCTGTGCATGCCAGCTTGCCAACGAAGCCACGGGCGTGTTTCTTTTTCCTTGCCCAAATAGACGAACACGGAGGCGCTGAGTGAGTCCTGACAGGCTCGGGGAGGCGCGCCCCCATTGTCGACGCCGCTACCGCTCGTAGCGCGCCTGTCATCCACCCACCCGCTAGGAGTACGAAGTCAATCATCAAACGTCGGTAATGGGCTGGCTTACCATCGGGTTTTGCCCAGAGTCGGCGCATCCCGAACGTAATCTCGATGGCCGTTACTGTACAGGTGTGAACAGCCAAAAGTGGCAGGTGGCAAGTGGCAATCTAAGGTAAGGCAAGGTTCAGGCAGCTGCACATGTACATGTCGCACACGGCAGGAGCGCTCTGGGGCCCAGCACCTGCTGCGGACGCACGCGGTGATGTCAGCAGGCCAACCGTCCATCAGGGTCGCATCGATCCTGACGTCTCGAAGCTCCCGCCCTGCAAGCCCACGGAGCTCTATCCTCGACCACGCTCATCGCAGCCGTCTCCCTCAAGCACCGCAGCCGGCTGCATGACGCTCGACGTTGATGGAGATACATTGATCCCACCGAACACGCCCGCGCCATGATGATTCGAAGCTCCCTCCTCGGCGCGGCGCTCGCCCTCGTTGCCCACGCGGCCCAACCAGGCGCCGTCCAGCCCGTCGCCGCCCCGATGCGCGACTTGACCTGGGGCCAGCTCAACTTCCTGCACACGACCGACACCCACGGCTGGCTCGGCGGCCATCTCTTGGAGTGCGTTGCTGACCGCCCACTCCGGCGCATCGACTTGAGCTGACGGACGCAGACCACAGTACTCGGCGGACTGGGGCGACTACATCTCCTTGTCTCATCACATGCGCAAGCGGGCCGACGACATCGGCGCCGATCTCCTCCTTGTCGACACGGGCGACCGCATCGAGGGTAATGGGCTATACGATGCTTCGACACCCAAGGGCCTCTTCCAATACGACATCTACGCTGAGCAGCATGTTGACATCGTGTGCATCGGCAATCACGAGCTATACCAGGCCTACTCGGCCGATCGCGAGGACAACACCACGGTGCCCAACTTCAAAGACAATTACATTGCCTCCAATCTGGACTACATCGACCCCGCAACAGGCGAGCGCAAGCCGCTGGCCCAGCGCTACCGCAAGTTCAAGACCAGGAACAAGGGCCTCGAGATTGTCGCCTTCGGCTTCGTCTTTGACTTCACCGGCAACGCCAACAATACAGTTGTGCAACCGGTGGCGGAGACCATCAAGGAGAAGTGGTTCCAGGACGCAATGCGCGAGAAGCCCGACCTTTTTGTCGTCGCCGGACACGTCGGTCTGCGCATGGAGGAATTTCGTCTCATCTTCACGGCGCTGCGAAAGCAAAACTGGCATACGCCCATTCTGTTCTTTGGCGGTCATGCGCACGTGCGGGATGCGCTCAGTTACGACTCACAGTCTTTTGCCATGGCGTCCGGGCGCTACCTGGAGACCATTGGCTTCATGTCCGTTGACGGCATCAAGCAGAAGAAATCGCCCAAGGACGTTTCGGCAGACGCATCGCTCAAGTTTAGCAGAAAGTACATTGACAACAACTTGTATGGCATGTACTACCACACGGGCCGGAACGAGACCGATTTTGCCACGGCGCACGGCAAGCGTGTCAGCCAGATGATTGCGGATGCCAGAAAATCCATGAGCCTGGATCACAGCTACGGATGCGCGCCCAGGGACCTGTGGGTGAGCAGGGCCAAGTACCCAAGCAAGGAAAGCATCTTTTCGTGGATCCAGGACGAGGTGTTTCCCCACGTGATTGTCAACGAGGAGCGCAAGGATAAGCCGCGGCTCGCCATCATGAACACGGGCGGTGTCCGCTTCGACATTTTCAAAGGGCCTTTTACGCGCGACAGCACGTACATTGTCAGTCCCTTTGTCAGCGGATTCAACTACGTGCCCGACGTGCCTTACAAGGTTGCCAGCAAGGTGCTCGGGCTGCTGAATAGCGCGGGCAAGGTGCTGGATGTGCACGGCGCGGACACCAGGTTCCTGGCCATCCCGCAGCAGATGTTTCCAGCAGACCCTGCCATCATCTACCATGACGACGACGACGACGATCATCATCATCATCATCATCCTGAGGATGAAGAGCCACGTTTAGAGCTACGGAGCGTGCAGGAGCCGGATCTCATCGCCGGGTACACGACCAAGGACGACATGGGCAGCGACGGCGACGATACTGTCCACAAGGAGATCAAGTTCTACAACGTACCCAACTGCATTCAGACCGAGATTGGCTTCCCTGACGACGGCAAGCCCGAGACGGTGGACCTAGTGTTCATCGACTTTGTGCAGCCGTGGATCATCCCGGCGCTCAAGTTTAGCGGCGGGGACTACAGCGACGAGGATGTCAAGGTATACATGGACGGCACGCTGACGAACGCGCTAGCCGAGTGGATTAAGAAGAACTGGGACGGGGAGTGCTGAGTTAGACTCGGAGGGGTAGACGAGATGCCCCGTGAGCAATGGTATACACGATAGGGCAGCGCGCAGTGATATGTGGCTTGGATTGATGGTATCGTAAACCGAGTACAGCAGAAGTGCTCCGGGTAGTTACGTATGTCGAAGGCATCCTCATGACTGCTACGCGGTAGAATGGCAAGAGGGCATCGCCCAGATCCCGCCGTCTATCCCGCGACCTCTGGCCCCCGCGTCCCGCCCCCTTCGTATTCGGGTTGCGGACCCACCACGGCCCGGCGCGGCGCCTCCCACGAGCGGGCCGGCGAGACTTGGCAGTGGTTCCGGACGGGAGGGGGTTCTCTCCGGGCTAGAAACGCGCAGCAGCCCGCGACAATGCGAATACGACGATACGGCGGGGGTGGAGTGCTTCATTGGACGTGCCTGGCTGTGCGCGGTTGCACTGCAGTGGGTATAAGAACGACGAACAAGTCCCGCAAGCGACCTTGGACATGCACGACGAGTACATACACGTGCGCACTCCTTCATTCCCCATCTGAGCGAGTCCGACGTACGCGGTAAGAAAAGCAGCGCATCATGTCCCTCGCCGGCAAGAGCGCACTTGTCACCGGCGCTGCCGGCGGTCTCGGGCTCACCATCGCAACGGCGCTTCTCGACGCGGGCGCAAACGTCGTCGTCTGCGACATCGATGTCGAGCGCTTGGCGGTCGCGCGCGACACCCTGCGTGCGCACGCCGACCGCGCGCTCACCCTCCAAGCAGACGTCACCGACGAAGACTCTGTGACCAAGCTCGTCGCCGCGGCCGTAGACAAGTTCCATCGCCTAGACGTCGTGGTCAACAACGCCGCCATAATGGACCGCTTCGATCCTGCAGGCTCCTGCCCCAAAGCCCTATGGGACGCCGTGCTGGCCGTCAATCTCACGGCGCCGTTCCTCGTCACCAAGGCCGCCGTGCCGGCCATGCAGGCGCAGAGTCCGCCGGGCGGGCTGGTGCTCAACGTCGCCTCCAACGCGTCGGTACGCGGGCTCTCGGCCGGCGCCGCCTACACGGCCTCCAAGCACGGCCTGCTGGGCCTGACGCGCAACACGGCGGGCTCGTACGCCGACAGCGCCATCTACAGCGTGGCGCTGCTGCTGGGCGGCATGGACGCGACCAACATCGGCGATGCGTTTGCGAGCGGGCTGAACCGCGAGGGCATGGCGCGCATGATGGCGACGCAGCCGGGGAATCGCTGTGTGCCGACAGAGCACGTGGCGCGCTATGTTGTCTTTTTGTGCGGCAAGGGCATGGCCAAAAGTGTGAATGGAAGCTGTGTGACGGTCAACGACAACTGGCCCGAGGCGTGAGACGAAAGGATGGCTGATGGCAAGGCAGGTTCAGAACGAGTCACAGAAATGGAAGCCATGTCCAAATCAATAGTGAAAATACAACTGCCAGTTATTTCATCGCCACGTCTATCCGTCTATTCTTACATCTTACAAAAAGGCCTCCCACCGCCTGTCGATTTGCTTTCTCCGGACCTGCATCCCAAGAAGTATCAGTAGAGGCCTTTGCAGGAAGAGCGGGACAGAGACTTACCAAGGGAGCCAGAAACATGACACCCACAAACAAGGCGGCGACCGTGCCCACCAGCGTAATCTTGTTGAAGCCCTTGCCGAGTATGTCAAAGACGCCGCTTGGCGCCACCCGCGTGGCGTACAGGTCCACGCCATACGCTGCCAGCAAGCTCGTGCTCTCCACCACGGCCGCCGTGGCCACGAAACCCTTGACTCCCAGCACTTCGCGCTCGTGGGAGAGGATGTTCCGCGGGTCGATCTCCAGCGCGGGCGTATACCTCATCAACATCTCCGCTTCCATCTCCGCTGGCGTTGGGTCCCGTCCAACCGGCCGGCGCGGATCGAGGACATGCCTCGACAGGCCCAGGATGCCGCGCGCCTGCGGGAGATACGCCACAAGCTCCCTAGTGCTGATGCCTTGGCGTGTCTGGGTAACCGCTAGAGCGTCCAGTTCTTGCGAGATGACATAGGCCTGCGAGACCACCCATGGGAGCGGCACCCCCGTAGGGCTGTCGACTGGGTTCACCGACGAAAAATTGGCAGACTCGCCGAGTGGGCCTCGGCTGTTGGGCTCAGGGGACTCATAGAGGTCCGAGACAACTACCTGGTAGCCTTTGATGGCGCGGTCCTTGTCGTCATCAAGGGTATAGTCGCCAAAGAACGAGCAGGCGTACCAGTTCTCAGCCGCGGTGCAGGACACAGGCTTGGAAGAGTCGACACCACTGTAGACCTGAGATGCGAGAATCTGGCCAGTAACAGTATCCACCAGCTGGACCGAGAGCGTCTTGGCCGCCTCATCAGCGATGGCAACGACTATGCCGTTGGCGTTGAGATACTTGTACATGACACGTCGGTCGCCGAGGACGCGACCAATCGACGCAATCGGATTATGCGAGGGCAGTGTAGCAATCTGGACAATTCTTTGCCCGGGCTGGACCTGCAACTGCCACACGTCCTGCCTGACGATCTTGCTGCCGTCGGTGTCAAACTTGACACCCTTGAGCACCTCGCCATGGCTGCGGACGACAAAAGTCTGCTCAAAGTCCAAGCCCACAGGAAGGTTGCCGGTTGGCATTCCATCGGGTCCGAGGGGAAGGAGGAATTTCTTGGATTCACTGTCAATGACAGCCACGCTGCTCACGCGAGGCTTGTCGCCGGACGCGGAGAGCACCCCATGAGTAGCACCAGTGCTGGCGTTGAAGGCGACATGCTCTCCTTCAGCACCGTGCATGACGACAAAGCCCTCGTCGTCGTCCGAGATGAGCCCCTTGACTGCCAGCGGGTTGCTTGCGTCCCGGGGGAACCAATTCCGCGTCCAGATAATCTTGCCGTGATTGCCGCTGTCGAGACCGTAGAAACGTCCTCTCCGAGTTGCGACGACGAGAATCTTGTTGAAGCCAAACGTATCACGGTGCAGGCCCTCTTTCTTGCCTACCACATTCCCGCCGACAATGCTGTTCACCACATGGCCGGGAATGCTGGCGAGGTAGCCCGGCAGATACTGCAAGTCTTCAATGTGTCGAGTAACGCGGTGGATGAAGGCAGACAGTGGGTTGGTGTGTGCTTCCTCGGCGAGCACCTTGGCCAGGTCCTCACCCTCTGGAATTTCGGCCCAAGCCGCGGCCACGGCGCCAGACAAGCCCTCGTGCCGGGTCCAGTCCTTCTCGCCGTTGCGAATTAGCGTCCAGTCGTCCGAATTGGTGACGACTGCCGAGCGGATCGCAAACTCTTGTCCGCCAGGTTTCTTGATGACCTCGGACACGGTTTGAACAGGGTTGACGTCGGCATCCTGCTTGATCGGCCAACGCGCAAGAATGCCATGTGACTCAGAAGAGACGATGAGCGTCTCTTCGCTGCTGACCTGCGCGAAGTACACGTTCGCGCCGTCCGAGCTCGTAGAAAACGCACCCTCGCCGCGAAAGTGAGGCAGCTCGTAGGCAATATTGCTCTGGCCGGTCTTCAGGTCGGTATGGAACACGATAGCCTTGTTGGTCTTCTCGCCCCGTTCGTCTGGCTTGGTCTGAATGTGCACGAGAAAGTGTGGCTGCGACTGCGCCAAATGAGGTGCGTGGACCTGTACGAACGCAGCGTCGGGCGGCAGATGAAAGTCCTGCTTCGACTTGTTCCCGAGGATGTTGACGGTGAGTTTAGCCAGCCCGCTGTTTGCCCACGCGACGATAGGCGCAGCCGAGTTGGCGCCGACGAACATGACATCTTGGGGTCCGTGGATGTCGCCCTTGGAGCCCACGGTCCATTGGTCGACCCGTTCTCCGGTCGCCGTGTCGAGGGACGTGACCTTGAGGTTGTACGAGGTGCCCGACCCATGCAGGCCGACGACAAAGATGTTGGCAATGTTGTTGGAGACCTGCAGCGGGATGTCGCGAGTGTGGTCGCGAAATTCCCAGACGACAGTGCCGACCGCCCCGTGCAGGCGCCGCAGGACAGTCTGGCCGTCCTCGTCAAATAGCACCAGCACGTCCTTTCTCGCCGTCTCCGTCATGTCCATGATCTCCAGATCCCTCACCTCGCCCGCAAACTCCATCTGCCAGATATTGCGGCCCGTCAGGGCATCCCACGCCTGCACGCGCGAGCCGCGAGCGGCAGCGACCCAGTTCTCCCCCTCGGGCGCCCGCAGGTGGCCGCCGCTGCCGTTTGTGACATCGTCGGCGATCTGGTGCCGCCAGACAAGCTCGCCGTTGCTCGGGTTCACCGCTCCTAGTACGCCGACGTCGCTGAGTGTGTACAGCAGGCTGGCCTTGTCCTCGTGGCGCGGGCGGTGGAAGAAGGTGGAAGCGGGCTGAGGTAGGCCGACGAGGGAGTAGTGAAAGTCGATGTCGCCGACCTCGTCCTTGAATACGGCGGCCGCGAGCGACGATAGGCCCAGCAGCAGGGCCGATTGAAGTGTTCGTCGCATGTCGATGGTTGCTGAGCTTGGCGACTGACGAACGTGGAGCTGCCATTCCTGGCTGAAGCTGTAGCTGGCAGCTGGAGCTGCGATGCACGGTGTCCTTGGCTTAGTCATCGAGAGGGGCAAAGGGGGTCTAGGGTAGCTGGTGTGAAGCCAACTTGGGCGGTCGCGGCATGGTCAACATGAACAAGGGGCTTTTCAGCAACAGGTGACATGCCTATTTCTGTCACTGTAGTCAGCCGCCGTTATTCTTTGTTGCATCTAAGCACTGGCGCGCAAGAAGGTGGGATCCGGGGAGGGGCCATACTGTCATTGTCGCGTCGAAGGTACAACACTCTTCCGCTCCAAATGCGACTCTGCGTAATCATCTCAGCTGTACACGTCGGCTTCATCTGTCTGCGGCGTCACATGTGCAGTAACAACTACCTGAATATCACCTTGGCATGGCCTGGCGTCCGCGGCATTCGAAAGGCTTGTCTCAAAACAAAGTGGGAGCGCCAGTGCCGTCATTAGGCGGCATCGCCGCAGTGATGCAGGTCACTCGACCTTGACTCCATGTGATCGCTTTTCGATGACACCCCCGAGTTCAGCCTTTGCCCAGGAGAGAGAGGTATTTAAGTTGATTCCAAGCGCCCTACCTCAGTCTTGTCTAAGCAACATTCCCATCCCCAAACGGGAACACGATTCTGCTCAGCCTCATGGAGACCGACGCTTCTAGGGCAATTATATGAACATGCACGCCCCGTACTGCGGCTTCCTCAACCCCGGAAACACCATACAAGCTGCCACAATGCCATAAGTCGGTCCAGCAACCGAAGTCTGCGTTCGGCATCCATCATCACCCCCCGACACCTGCTCGTACATGCAAGATATGGACCAGGTGACAATCCGGCCTCTCATCCCCTCCTGGTCTCCAACTCCTATCCCCAACCTTTCCCTATCGGCTGGCGGCCTCCTCGCCCTCGCCGACCTCACCACCATCGCCCAGCGCACTGTCATCGCTGGCGGGTCCTCCTGGCTCGATGCTCTGGTTCTCGCCCCCGGGATGCACTACCAGCAAGCCGCCGACGCGCTGCTTGACCAGCCACGATCCTCCATCTCCAGCACCAATGAGAGAACCACCGCCGCCGTGGACGGAGTCACTCAAGCGCGCTATGTGGTCAGGAACGCCGCCGTGGTGGAATGCCTGCGCCAGCTGTGGCAAGAAGCCAACGAAAAGGGCACGCTGACGCTGGACGTTGGCGTGCCGGGGGAGGGCGCGGGCCGCCATAATATGGAGAAGCTCGGTCTTGTGCTGAGCAGCTTCATGGGCCGGCCGGGGAAGAGGGTGCAGCAGCAGGTCCTCGGGGATAGTGTTATTCAGATGAACTGGCTGAGCCACCTCTTCTACCTCGCGAGCCCGCTGCTCACCGTCGCCGCCGTGACGCTCATGGCTCTCCTCGGTGACTGGTGGGGCCTCGCCTTCATCGTCGCCCTCATGGTCTCTCGCACTCTCAACATCGTATCCATCAAGCATCGCGCCCGCCCCGAGTCCGCTGCTTTCGGATCCAGTCAGTCGCCGGCTGTGGATGACGATCGCCGCACCGAGTACGCCATCGATCTTGGCAATGGCCGCCGTGCCGTTCTCCGCGGTCTCAGCTCCGATTTGCAGGCCGTCACTACGCGGACCTGGCTGCGCGACAAGACGGTCCTCGACGGCTACCTCGAGGCTGCCGCTAAGCTGCTCGTTTACCTCGTCGCCGCCTTCAGCGGCAACCTGAGCCAGGCGGGCGCCATTGTGCTCATGGCGCTGCTGCTCGTCAGTGCTGGCCTGCTTGGGCTGAGCAACGCGCACGCCAAAGGACTGCAGATGAACGGGCGCGTGGCGAGGTTGCAAATACAAAAAGCCCTGCGAGGTAGTAGGGCGAGAGAAGGGGCGCCGGAGGATGGAGAGATTGGAACGCTGGATGGAAGCCTTGACTTGCGGTAAGAAGATGGTGGTTCAACTGAATCGACCGTAGGCAGCGACACTAACACGAGACAACAAGCATACCCGTGTTCTTGAGTCTCCTCTTTTTCTTCCGTTGCGAGAGATAAAAACGTCGGAATCTTGCGATACTCCAAACTGTTATACCCGCCGTTTGTTTACAACGACGCAAAGGGGGCCAACATATCTACTCCCTACCCTATTCCAAAACCGCTGTTATACAAGCGCACGCTCACTCTCCCTTGGTTCGTCTAATGAACCACTGTTTGTTTGCCAAATGTACTATGCCAGCCACCACATATCATACGCCTTGTAGCCTGACACGACGATGATTCGATGCCCTCAGATGTCATTCAATGTCCGTGTCAGCATCATCGCAAGCTTATGGTTGGCTAGTGAGCCCTCCCTCTAGACCCCTGCATGGGTATCGGCCAAAGCTGCCGTGGAGGGCGCGTCGGCGGACGGGGACGGGGCATCGGCGGATTTTACAGCAGCGACCTGAGTGTCAGTAGACGGTCCGGCTGGCATGACGTCGCTTCTTGTCTCGTCAGCTTGATTCTTGGAGAGCTCATCCGATGTACCGGTCATCGGTGTAGGCTCTGCCTCCTTCGGCTCCATGCTCTTTGCTTTGGGCTCGTCTGCGGCGACTGGCACTGCCAGTTGCTCGTCATCGGGCTGCGGTTGGGCTGTCGGCTCAACTGTCGACGCGGGTACGATGGTGGGCTCCTCTCCTAGGGGCTGCGGTGCCGGTGGCGCAGTGTGTTGCGCATGAGAGGCAGCTTGTCGATCTAGGTCCTCCGTAAGGTTGTCGAAGAGGTCTGGCTTCTCCTCCATGTTTGGCTGGGCATCTTGCGAAGGGGAGTCGGGCTTGGCTACTGGCGGAGATGGGCCGGCCGATTGAGGACCCAACTCCTTCTGTTCTTCCACCGAAGCAGTGCCGACCTCTGAGGGAGCCCCCGACTCCGTCAATGGAAACCTAGCTGAGGCAGAATCATCGGGCTTCAGAGTATCTTCTGTCATGACCGAGTCGAATTGGTGCAGCGGGGGCCGTGCAGGCGCAACTTCACCCTCCGAATGCTCCCCTTCTCTGCGCTTGTCGTCACCATCGGATGGCTTGCCGGGCCCGTACCCGGCTTTCGGTGAGTCTATATTTCCAACTTGATCAGGCGGAGGAGGCAGTAAAGCTTCGTCCTTTGCCTGCTCTTCCTTTGTGGACTCTTCCTCTGTGGGCTCTTCCTTGGCTGGCTCGTTCGTTGCCGTCTCATCCGTCGGGGTTTGATTCTTCGGGGTTTGATGCCTCGAGAACTCC
The DNA here is from genome assembly GCA_024340155.1 of Tolypocladium pustulatum. Taxonomy (NCBI): domain Eukaryota; kingdom Fungi; phylum Ascomycota; class Sordariomycetes; order Hypocreales; family Ophiocordycipitaceae; genus Tolypocladium; species Tolypocladium pustulatum. The sequence continues at coordinate 46,598 of JALHBY010000149.1, read as the reverse complement.
TCCTTTACAAGGTCTGCGTCGGTCGGAGTAGGCTCACCAGGCCTTGGGCCCTTGGCCGGATCCTCTGCTCCAGGCTCAGCTGCAAGCTCAGCCGCAGGCAAATCCCTTCCCATCGCTTCCCGCGGCTCTTCACCTACGACAGGTGAAGGAGGTCCAGCGACCATCGACTCCGTTGCAGTTGCCGTATCGGTCATCTGGGTCGGCTCTATCGACAGCGGCTGCAGCTCATGGAGTGGTCGAGGCTCAGTGGGCGAAAGCAAAACAACGTTCTTCAAAGGACTGCCCTCGGGCCTTGGGGAGCCAGAAGGCAGGCGGCCGAGGGGTGGCGGCGGTGCAAGGGTGAGGGGGCTCGGCGGCGTTGGCTCTTTGGGTGTCACCTCGTCTTTGCTGTCTCCAACGGGAGCCTCCGATACTGGTGGATCGACCGCGAAACTAGCATCAATCATTTCCACGTCCTGGGCCTTTTCGCCAACGGGGCCAAGTTGACTGTCATCGCCTTGTTCATCGCCGTCGCCTTCGTCGCCGTCATCACCTTCATCACCGTCGCCGTCGTCGCCCTCATCATCATCGTCATCTTCATCGCCATCGATCATTTCGCTGTCCAGGTTTGGTGGGTTGGATTCTCCGTGGGAAACACCCTGAGACAAAGATTAGCGTCCGATGCAAGAGAGAAGCTACTGGCAAACCCACATTCTCGCGCTGCACCTCTGACAAGATCGCCGCAGAGCCCCCGTCTATAGGGGCTGGCCCAACCGAATGTCCTTCGCCAGGCAGCTGGTTCTTGATCTTCTTCTTCCCTCGCCCCGGCCCAGCCTTTGCTTTTCTCTTGGGAGGCGGCGGCCGTCTTCTCTGCGGCGGAGGCGCCGACGCCAGGGCATCTCCGTTAGTGGCCGCGGTAACCTCGACCCGCGTGGAGATGATTTCGCCCACCACTTGATGGCCGTCGCCGAGAGTGACCTCTTCGGTGTAGGGGTTGCCGGCGGCGTCGATTCTCCGGACTGTCGCTCTGGTGATTGTCGGCCCAACGACCTTATCGTCGACAGTCTTGCTCGCAATCGTCACGGTGCCTTTTCTGCGCTTCGCCAGGTGTGACACGGTCGCGGCCTCGACATTTCGGGGGATCTGCTTCCAGAGCTTGATGGAGAAGCCTTGCGCTTGCGTGTCTTCCTCCTTCTTCTCCGGCTTCTCAGGCGCGGCAGTTGTCTCGGTGTCTGCGTCTTCCTCCTCGGCCGGGGCTGGGCGCTTGTACAAGCGACCGGACCTTGCGGCGCGGAGCAGCTCTTGGCTATGGGGAGGCAGGAGATGGGAGTCTTTGGGCATGCCGTGGATGAGCTCAATGGCCCAGATGTCGTTCTGCTGGTGCTGCTCTTGAGGAGGCGGCGGCGCGACGTTCACCCAGTCCTGCCGCCATTGTCGCACAGGCAGACCTAGGCCAAATTAGCAATGGTCACGGTGACCGCCAGTCGCGCAGTCGAACCTTCAAAGTCGTCGTGTTCGGCGTATCCGCTTCGATTGGCGCGTCTCGTCTGAAGTCAGGTCAGCAGGACGCTCGCGCAGGTGGAGAATCATGGAGACATACTCCTGGCGCCATGGCTCCCAGGACGCAGCGTCAAAGCACTGTCACGGACGACAAGGCTCTTTGAAATGCGACAAGCAGGCACTTCTCGGGCACGAGGGAGTCGTTGTTGCAATGCGCGCGGTGCGAGACACGTCGCGTAGATGGTTGGGGTTGGGAGGCAGTTTATTGTAGCCATTAGGTGTCTCCAGCGGTTGCAAAAGCCACTTCCATTGAGGCTGGGAGCGGATGACATAAGCAAGGTTACCAAACCGGCTCCCAATTGGCGCGCCCCTAGGGGCGCCTGTAAGCCCGCGCCCCTAGGGGCGCGGGTTATGTAAGCCTGACTCAACACACCAAAGCTGCCGGCGCCGGCCGCATACACGGACGACATCGTCAGACTATTTGTTACTCAATTATAGCCTACAATATAGCCAATTGATGCACAACGCCAATTCCCAGATGACTGTCTACCTCCTGAAGACGAATATAACTCCCGGGAGGCCTTGGCTAAGGCAATCAACGATTAGGCAGCGCCCCGAGGCTATGCCTTCGTCACGGGAAAGTCTAGGACAACAACAAGCAAAAGGACCGTGGTCATATATACTTGTGATCGAAGCTACCGCCCTCCGGACCCCTTAATAGTAAGGAAACGGAATACCACTACACGAGGTACCCTCTGCCCCTTCTTAGTACGAGCAATAGAAAGCCTCGATAAGACTACGTAGTCCCTACGGCATTGACTAGACGCCCGGCATGCTTCTTATAACTATAAGCTAAGCTAGTATGAAGCTGCTTATCTAGTGCATCGTATAGTCGATAAGCAGACTCTAATAACGATACGTGGCCTCTTAGATACTAGTATAGCGCCAAGAGATATCCAGACTTATATACGTTAGACCTCGAATAGCATCATAACTCAATAAGATGTCTATAATTATATTGCATAGAGTAAGCGAGAGCTATACGAGGGCCAGAGTATAATACAGGCTCTTTACAACGAGCTATAAAAGCAAGGATTCTATTCATAGATATAGCTAGACC